>JASSUY010014023.1:0-36629 GCA_032466535.1 Forpus xanthops
ATGAGGAAGAAATTCTTTCCTGTAAGGGTGGTGAGGCACTGGAATGGGTTGCCCAGGGAAGTTGTGAATGCTCTATTACTGATGGTGTTCAGGGCCGGGTTGGACATAGCCTTGGGTGACATGGTTTAGTAGGAGGTGTCCCTGTCCCTGGCAGGGGTGTTGGAACTAGATGTTCTTAAGGTCCTTTCCAACCCTAACTGTTCTATGATTCTGTGATTCTATGATATGCTTTTCTTCTGAATCTCAGAACATAATGACAGGTGGGAAATCTTTCTGCATGTATACATTTACCTAACAAAGGGAAAGAGTAGCTTTAATTTTCCAATGATCCTATGTTAAAATTCCAAGACTGAGAGCTAAGCAATTTTCAGGTCATTTGGAAGTTTATATGTTCCTCTACTTGCTCTTAGTAGTAAAGCATTAACAAGTATGATAAACCCATAGAAGTTATAATAAGTTATTTAAGATTTTACTTCAGGTAGAATTCCTGTACAAATTTGGTAGGTGCATGTTGGGTGGGGCTGGGGTGAATAGAATGACCACAGACCATTAATTTTCTGAATTCTAAGGTCAGTGTTGTGCTGTGTACTAGCGTACAGAGGCTATAAACATGGCAGCCTGACATTGTATACATTGCAAGATTGAATTACCTTATTTTAGAGTTTTCTTTTAGTAGTGCCTTCCTCAAGTTATGTTTTTAGTCAATTAGGAGCAAGTCTGAGGACAAAACTGGGGTTTAACTGCAATCTCCTCTTGATTAATTAAGGTGACAGGATTTAGTTGAGGGAGTTTAAAGAAAACATGCCATCATAAACCAAACTGTTGCAGGCTAGAGATTTTGCTATCTGCAGGAATTTGGTTCATCAATGGCAGCTTCATTTAAATGTAACCCAAAGTACAGAGCTGGGAAAGAAGATCTGCTTCATAAACTGTGCATTATAGCAGTCTGTTTCTGTTGGAAGACTGGATGACTACATCCAATTAATATTAATGTTACTATGGGCCTGAGGTGAAAAAGAGCAGCAGTTTTTAACTATTGGTTGCTTGTTTTGTGTGGCATTAAACTTTTGCCTTAATGTTAAAAGGGGTTCCTAAAAACACTTGTTAAAGTCTGCAATTACAGAATACAAATTCTTGCCCTGTCTGTTGCATAAGCCTTTCAAATGCATGTCTTCAGTGAATTAGTAGAGGAAGAGGAAATAGAACAGTTCTTAATTGGTTGGAGTTCAAAGGTTTTGGGATGAGAAGTGAGCAGCTAACATGGAGATTTGCTACCCCCCCCCAAGGAAGCACAGCAGGGTGCATCGGAATACAAGTGCTGCATCATCTGGGGCATACAGAGGCTTTTATTATCTTCTACTGGTTTTAATAGTTTTTTTTTTTTTATAATAAGCTTTAGAAAAAAAAACCACTGAAAACCTCTACCTGTTCTGCCTGCTCTATAGGAAGTTATAAATGTACAGGCTTATGGGGTACAGAGTAAAGCCTGAAGGGCAGAGTGAAGAGCTCAGTATATCACAGCCAGTATTGGTTACTGATTCCCAAATATCATTGCTATGTGTATGCTTTATATGTATGTATATGTATATGCTTTTTTCACCTTCAAGAAGAAGGCGAAAATCAGACAATGCTGGATTCAATAAGGAATGCCGAAACTGAGTTCACTAAGTCACTATTTTAGCCCAGGTATGTTTTTAAAACAGCTGAAACATGGAAGTGGGCAGCAGCATCAAACCCACAGCCATTTGATGTTTTTAGTGTAAAACAGCTTCTTGAACAGCAATGAGAAAAGACTTCCAAAAGAAAAATAAAAAAGAAAGCAAAAATGTTTGTTTTGTTTTGTTTTGTTTTTTTCTTTGTATGTGACAACATTTTGGTGTATCTTCTTGGGTGATAGCAATGTCTGAGATGTGTCAAAAAGTATTTGAGACTGATAGGTCCACAGACAGAAGCTGAGGAGTTGTAAGGTGCCTGGACATACATGCTCATCATGACCTTTGCTGAGCTCTTGGGATAGCTATGCCTCTGCACACTCAACAGTGTGGTTGTTTTTCATGCCAGAACAGTGGTTGGATTTTCTAGCTATCTTTGCTATGGTTACCCTTTTAGCAGGAACACTTAAGGCTACTTCTCCTAGCAAAGCTCTTTCCAGAGAAAACAAACAGATGCCTACTTGCCTACTTAGATGAGTTTTGTCATTTTAAAGACATTTATGTAGACCTCTGATAAAGAACTTAAAAGAAAGTTGTCTTCTCAAGTAAAGTGTTTCTATGATAGTGTTGCTAAACCCAGCTTGTTGCAACCGTTCTGTGAAGTGATAATCTCATTGCAGCCTTCCAGGGGGGCCTACAAGGATCCTGGGGGCCTACAAGGATGCTGGGGAGGGACTCTTCATCAGAGACTGTAGTGACAAGACAAGGGTTAACTTAAACAAACTTAAACTGAGGAAGCTCAGGTTAGATGTAAGGAAGAAGTTCTTTACTGTGAGGGTGATGATGCACTGGAACAGGTTACCCAAAGAGGTGATGCATCTCCATCGCTGAGAATGTTCAAGGCCAGGCTGAACAGAGCCTTGGGGGGCATGGTTTAGTGGGAGGTGTCACTGCCCATGGCAGGGGGAATTGGAACTAGATGATCTTAAGATCATTTCCAACCCTAAACATTCTATGATACTGATATTTTGTAAGTGTGCATGAAGGCTGGAAGCTCTTAAGTGAATTAGTACTGAAATATTTGTAGTGGCCACTTTGATTTTGTTGCTTAGAAATTATTATTTTCTTTGCTTTTGTCTGATTATTTATATTTTCCTGCCAGGATCTATTAAATGGCAGCTTTACAGTTTTGGCAAAACGTGGTGAAGTTTCTATTGACTGTGATCTTAAGTTTGCTGTTGGTTACTGGCTTCTTACAGTATCTGCCATAGATTTTTTTTTAATGCTATTCTTCAGAAGCTATGGAAAGGGAAAGGATCAGCCTTCTCTGTTTACTTGACTGTTTATGCCTTTGTTTTCTTTGGTTACTTTCTAACAAGGCTAAAAAATGCATTTTGTACTCTCTGCAAGTAATCTGAGCATCCACAAGAGTGTAAGAGTGTATAAAGCTGCAATATAACCTAACAACTAAGTTCTGTTTGGAAATTCCTTTGCAACTGTCTGTTATAAGGATATAAATCATTGCATCTACATACTAATACCAACTGCTAACAGAGAATGGCTTTTAATCTAATCTATCAATACTTCTGTTCCTACTTCCTTTTTTTTTTTTTTTTCATTTATTGTATGTTTGTTTTCAAGCAATCAAACCAAATTTGTATTTTTTCTTTGGAAAAGTACTTGTTTGCAGCTGCCTGCACCAGACACCAGTTCCTAAGTATTTCAGCCAGTCTAACTGCAGATCTTTTATTATTTGGGGGGTAAGGAAGGAAAGAGATTTAAACAAAAAGACAAAAAAGGAAAGAAAAGAGCTACAGAGATGTTTATAAAAGCATCTTATTATGGTCTGCTATGTTAACATAATTATACAGTCAAATCATTCCTGGAAAATGCAGTGGCAGGAGAAAAAGGAGAAACCTCTCTAATAGTGCAACATTCGGATGCTTGTACCTAGATTTGCTCTAAATTATATTGGGACTAAGCCAGACACAGAAGTAAGGCTACCTTCTCTATGCAACTGTCCTGTATTAGCTTAAGTTTGATCCCTAACATTTTACTGACCCTCCAAATAATAATTAATTAATTAAAAAGCTTCCTAGCACAGTGTGGGTGTTCAAATGAAATAAATCTGCTGTGTCCAGCTAAAGTCAAGTACAGATTTTCTTGGTCTGTGTTTCCTTGCTGTGATGGCATCTTCTGCCCCAAGGTGATCAGGGAAGAGGTTTTAGTATTTGAGAGCAAATAAAAGGGTAAGGATTCAGCTCTACTGGTCCGCAAAGCTGGCTGGAGCCTGGCCAGGTGGCTCTGGATCTGCAGCTGACAGTCTGCATTGCCAAGAAATATTCTGGTTTTAGGATGATGGTGTTTGGGTAGTGAAAATTGCTAGTTGTGGGGAAATGCTCTTCAAGAGAGCAAATTTTCACTACTACTGTGTAAGAACAGTGCGGTTAACTTTTTAGGGAGGGGAAGAAAAGGAATAGGGGAGATCATTGATTTTGCAGGTTATTGGGGTTCCTGATGGCACAAGGTCAGACCCTAGGGAGGTCTGAGACGAGACAAGGTGGGAAACACACACAGTGGGACAAAGATTGAAATAATTTCCTGGAGAGGTGGCTAAGTGGGGAGTGGAAGGGATGCTGTGGAGAAGAGACAGCTTTCACTGCCTGGCATATATACAGCTGCACAGCTGTTCCCTTTCCAAGGTCTGTTTGAGAGCATATCTGCTAAAAACTTTGCTGAAAAGAGCCATTGCTGGGTATTTCTCCACTGCTGATAGTTCTGACTGGCCTTTTTTTTTTGCACACATCTGTCAATATTAATTCTTAGCCCCAAGTCAATCAAATTTCCCTAGCCCTCTCTTTATTAGTCAAGCTGTAAATGCCTTAAGGCATTTTGAAATCTGTACAGTTGAGTAAAAAAAATCCTGGGAAAAAGAAGTGCATCCTGTAGGTGTATAAAAAAACTGTGTTTCTTGTGTTAGCGTGTAGGTTTATTTATATGGTAAGTGGAAGTGTCCATTCTAAATGAAAATGTTGACAAGCAGTTCTGTTTTGAGTTACATCATCTTTTTCCTGCATGCTACAACCTGCCCAGCTCTTCCTATGTGAAAAGCTCTGCAAGAGGAAAGTGAGAGTTGGCTGCAACTTCGATAAACCTGTAAATGCATTCATGTGACTTTGCATCCTTCTCTCTATTTTGTTAATTCAGCTGAAATTTAAACAAGTTTTTTCTTTGCTGGCAATTTTGAAGAGTGACTATTATTATTAGAGGTGATTGAGCTTTTTTTTTGGGACAGGCACCAGAGCAGCTGTGTGCATTAAGATACGCTCTTTCTAAGATCTTTGTAGGAAAAGGTGCAGCAAGACCATTTTCTTATCTAGTGAGATAAACTGTAAAAGTATTTTTGAAAGCAGAGCTACTCTTACTATGCTTTAAATAAAACTTTGCAACATTTCCCAGATCAGGGTGCCTGTCCCAGAAGGCACAGAACAAGAGCAAAGATCTGTTCTGTGGGACAAATTAAAAACCCTGTCTGTGCTGACAGATTAATCTTTTGACCAAGACTGTTCTGGGGGAACAGATGGTGCAGCTCTTGAATGTAGGCTTGCTTTTAAGCACAAATGTGTTTTCACACTATTATTCCTCCTTCTCAGAGTGTTACCCATCCTTGGTTTACACTCTTCCTTCTAGGTGTTGCATCCCATCTTCCATTTTGAAAATAAAGTAGGTTGGGAAGAACAACAACAACTTTCAAACAGCTAGACTTTATTGAAACCAGACGAAGATGTGAGATTTCCAATACTGTAAAGCTTTAGACTCAGAGGAGATTTTGGACTTGCTTCTCTTTGTAGGAAGGGACGGAGAAGACTTGATGAAATAAGGCAAAAATCATGGTGTTCCTCCCAGCAACGCTCTTGGCCTGTGTAATTGCCTTGGGTTTAGACCTGTCCTTACACTTGCTCAGAAACCTGCTTGCTTTCAAAAGCAAGGATTATATGAACTTTCAGAGTAGTCACCAGAAGATGCTGTCAGCTGATGTTCATCCTTCTTGTCTCCTCAGCACTTCCTGGTGTTGCTTCTTTGCAGTAAGGGATCACTGCTTTTGGATAAAATCATGCTTTTGGATAGTGGATGGTGAGGCTTCATTTCAGCCTATTTTAAATGTAGGTGTTTTCACTATTTTTAATGCTTGTGAAACCTATATGGATTCAAATCCAGGTGCCTCCTTATATAGCTGGAGCTCTACATCCTCAGCTATCTGGTGGAGAGTCGGATGACCTTGGTGACATACAATGTCAGAAGAGAAACTTTGCCTCTTGTGATATCTTTGATTTGCTAGGGCTGCATAAAGTCCCCTACTTGCATATGCTGAGTAGAGTGGGAAGGGTGTGGGGAGGAAATGTTTGGGCAAGGAGCGTGTAAGAGAGTGCAAAGCAGTAGTTACAGAAGTCAAGGGAAGCATGCACACTTGCTCAGTGGAGGCTGGGTGGAACATCTTCCTGGCAAAGCTCTGCTGCAGTGGTGGATTTGAACAGCTAGGCAGCCATAAAAAAAGTTCTTGGTGTTCAGTTGCCTTGATGCACTTCACACAGCTGTCACTTAAATCATTGGTAGTTTGGCTGGCTGCTTAAATCTAGTGCCAGCTGTTCTTACAACCTGAGCAGAGGCAGGAAATGAAAGATCATCAAGGATGATAAAGGCACAAAGAATAACAGGCATATGAAACCAAAATTTGATTGCTTGGGCTCTTTTGTTTTTTACAGTGCTGTGAGGAAAGTGAGTTTTGAAAGAAAGCCCCATGAATGCTGTATTGCTCTTACTTTTTCAGTATCATCAGAATATGCATGCTTATGTTGAAACTGCTGCTTTGCTGGAAGAGACATCTTGGTTGCTTTTTTTACATTTTAATTTGTACTGAGGAAGGGGTTAAAAATACTGTGTTTTTTATGTAAGCTGCAGGACCGAAATATAAATGTTGCAGTGCAGTTCTTGTAGTGCCCTGTGGAGCAGCTGGGAGAAGGTATTCGCCACATGGTCCATATTGAGACAAGGAGAGCTGTGTCTCAGGAAAATAAGAAAATCTGTCGTCTTTTCTCTGTCCTAGAGAGAAGAAGATAAAAAAGAAAAAAGTATATATCCTGAATGCTCCCAAGTTTCACAAGTATCTTTCCTTGCTGAATGTTACCAGGTGTAGGGGTATTATTGCAGAATGAGTGACATGTCTGTTGCAGAGGGTTTGTTTGTTTAATTTAGGTTGAGCTTCCAGAAGACATTGCTAAATCTGAGCTATGTACCTTGAACCTGCTGTTTGTATTGAGGCTGTTGTTGCATAGTCTTCTAAGTCTGGTCTAGGACCAGTAGAGAAACAATGAAAATCCTTTAAGTGTAAGCAAAGACAAATTACTGAAAAGTTAATGAGAAGGTGTTTCTGTAGCTCAAATGGACACTTCTAAAATGATTGTAGGCACTTGTTAGGGCTCCTTATGTCTTATTTTCCTACTCATGTGGGATTGCTTATAAAAACAGCACAGAAACTTAGCAGCAGATATCTCCCAAATGGCCTTGGTGACTCATTTTAAAAAGGAAAATACCTTATGTGCGGTCACTGTAAACTTGGTCTGAATACTGATTCATTTTTGGTTGTACAAGATCTGCAAGCTCAGTAGGCTGTGACAGCACCTGCTTTTTTACCTCCTTTCCCTTGGTTTTAAACCTCTTTGAAATGTCTGTACATAGTTTATTCTGAAGTTGCAGGTTGTTGCTCATAAACAATTGCTCTGTTTGTTTCCCTTGGAGAAAAAGACAGGAGCTAAAGTCATTCATATGGAGAGAACTTCTAGGTGTGTTTAGTAGAAATAGAAAAAATATATGTTGATATTGAAAATATAATTAGCTATTTGTTGTACATGTCCTCCCTGGGCAGTGGCTAACACAGTATCTGCCCTCATTTTCCTCCTGTTCCAGACGAGCAAGCAGCATCTAGAAGGGTGACTTGTCTTGCCCTCTCCTTCACAGGCTGGGAAAGATCAGTAGATCAGTGCATGGGGAGAATGCCACATACTGGGCTCATCTAGTGACACTCAGAGAGGTCCCAAGATTCATTTTTAGGCATTGCAACTGCTGTTTTCCCCCATGATTTTCTCCCTTCTGTTCCCTTCCTCCAGTCCCTCTCCAGTAGCTGTGAGCAAGGAGCTGTACCAGATGTTGGACAGGGTCTCCAGGAGATAACTGAGCTCTCCCCTTCTGCCAAAGGAAAGACTGTAATACTACGTTACTACTGAAAAGCACACTGCAAGATAAGTTTTAATTAGAGTGTGTTTTGCTGCAGTGTAATTAAGGGTAAAAAGCTTATGCTGAGTAGAATAGTGAGTTTTATTGCTGTGCTTTGCGATTTCAGGTTCTTATCATTGCCTTAGAGAGAAGGAAATTAGAATATGGGATGCCATATCATTCACAGTATCAGTTGGCAGTATTAGTTTAACTTGAGTTTATGAGTTTGCTTATGAGTTTGACTTGAGGCATTCTTGACAGCATCTCGTGCTAGAGGAATAAAGTCTTTAAAGTATTGCATGACACTTCAGAAAGAGGGCAGACTGAGTTCAACTGACTGTTTTTTTGGTTGGGATGAATAGCTTTCTACTAATAAATGCAATTTAAGGGAGACTGGGATGGTGAAGGAGCATTAAATTAGTTTTGCTGTCAAAACAATGAACCAAAACTACCAGATCTTCTGGGATGCATGTAAGCGAAGACAAACCAGTGTCAAGTATGTGATTGCAGGCTAGCTGCAGATTTTTTACAACATTTTGGTATGGCAAGTCAAAATGTAATAAACCAACAAAGTGACAAAGACAAAAGTTCCATGCTCTTATGACAGTCTCCTAATGGCATCTCTTTTGTAGAATTCCTTATTAAGGTTACTTTTTAATGAGAAGAAATATTTTTATTTCTTGCTCTCTCCCTTCCCACCCACATTACAGTTTTCCATAGAGCAGAAGTTACGGTTCCTGATGAGGTTTCTATTTGCATATGCTGTGCTGAGGAAGATCAGAGGCTTTCATGTCACCTCCTATACTGGTGATGATAGCAATTTATTACACATAACTGGTCACACATAAATTTGAGCTGAAGTTTGCAGGTGCAGTCACTCAGCGTCATAAGAGAGAGCTTATTTGAAACAGCTAACTCCAGAAACTGCAATGTAGGTAGGTTCAGTCATTTGCCACACTCAAAAGTGAAAAATGCAATATTGCTATTCCTGTCTCTCCCACTCCTCATGTCTGGCTGTGTAATTTTCTAGCTCAGTTTTGCTCCTACATTACTCTCTAAAGCTGTGCTGTAAACCAGATCATTGGAATTTCCTCTCCAACTTTACGAGTGGCAACTTCTCTGCTTACAGAGACCCTTAACAGAGAAAATAGTTCTTTAAACTGGATATGTATTTTCTGGTTCATACCAACTTTTTTGTTTTATACCAGCTGGTGTAATATTTTCTGGTTTATACCAACTGGTATCATTTAATGGAATATATTGGATTATTTTTATCACAGCACTCTGTGCCTTAAATTCTCATGAATTTTCACTCCCAGCATCCATGCCTTGAACTGAGTCAAGAGATATCGTGCACTGTGGCCAACTGCTGCTTACAAGTGTTTTGCTTTAGGAAGCAAATATAGCTGAGGGAGAAACAGCTAACAGTTTCAGAGCTAAGTGTTGTTCACAGGCTTTTGGCCTGATTCACATAGTTGTGATTGCATTAGTGTTTTAGGATGTCTTGCCATATATGTGTTTGAGTTCCAGAAAGATGTAGAATAGCTTTCTTGAGCCTTTGTGTGGTTAGATCAATTAGCCAAGATTCCAGCTTTCACTGATGTTACTGTGAGGGCAGTCTCATTGGTTTGGTCCTGTACTTCAGTTTACCATCTTCATTTCTTTTCCAGTGGCAGCATAGGGGTCATTCCTAGCACTTTGAAAGGAGCACAGTGCTTCGGCTGTGCAAGCTTAATATCTTCATTGAAACTGGAGATTTAAATCTGGAAATATAGGGAGAAAGTTGACTCAGCCCTTCACACTTCCCAATTAATCAGCCTGATAGGAAGAGTTTATTATTTGGAATTCAGTCCAACTGCATGGCTCCGTGGCTTTTGCTTTTCTTATACTACAAGTATTCTTTGCAGGTGATTTTAATGGGTAGGCTGCATTAACAGAAAACCTAAAAAATTTAAGAAACCCTTTAGTATACAGAGATTCTTTCAATGGACCAGGCATGCATGAGTCATAATGTCAAAGTCTAAAGAATAATAGAATGAAATACCTTGATCCGTATTTCAGTAAATGTAATTTATTTTTTCTTAATATATTTAATATAGCTAAATATTTTGCTATGCACTAATTTTTGAATGCGTTGTTTCCTTCATAAGTAAGGTAGATACCCAAATTCACAAAAAAAGAAAATAAATAACCTTCAAATAGAGGCTGGGTGCAGTTTAATGCCTGGGGCATTTTGGATGATAGATTCCAGATCTTGATTGCAAAGTTACGTACCAAATGTCTTGACCCAGCCTATGGACAATTCTTGTAACTAGCTTAGTCAGGGATGTGATTTCCCTTCCTACTTTGGCCTGGTATACTTAGTTTATAGCAGTAATGCCTGCTTTGTGAGAGTCACTGCAATAGAATTGTTCTTTTCCTTGTGCAGGGGAACTAGCTGTAGAGGCAGAGGCCTTTCTTCTGAAGTCACTGCATCTTTCACAGTGTGGATGGCCTTCTTGAAGTACATGGGTCTAATCAGAGCAGTTTGTTTTCTCTGTTTTGACATGGCTGAGTTAAAAGATTTCAGTGGTTCTCACTGATGTGTTGGAAAGGAACACGCTTGGGAGCACAACCAGACAGGTTCAAAAACCTGCTGTTATCCCTGTCCCAGTGCGCAGGGGATATTTGCAGCATATGGGTGTGCTTCCTTCAATGTGGGACCTGAGGCTACTGGGGCTGTCAGTTGCAGCAGCATCTCACCTAGAGCTGAAACAGATGTTCATTTTTAAGAAGTAAAAGAATCTATCATACTTTGGCAAGCTGCATTGTTGGGTTTGTCTTTTAACAACATGGATGTCAACAGTTAACTTTTGGTGTACAGTATATAATTATGAAGCAAAGTAACCTCAGTCACTTATATTTTATTTGAGAACATTAAAAGCATCAGAAGTTTATGATTCAGCAGTAGAAGACTTCACTAGAGCTATACCCACTGTTTTAAGTTACACTACATACTCTGAACAGATGCAGAACACTTCTGCCTTCAGGCACTGCAATGTAGAGTCTTTTCAAGCAGCTCTCTTTTGCAGGACGGGAGAGGTCTTATTGTAAGAGTTGCATCAAGTACTTCAATGCTGTTGCCATTTTTTTTTATTTCTTGCCTTCCCCTTTTCCTGAAGTTATTAAAACCACGTTAGACAAAAAGTTTAACTATGGCAACACCTTAATACCTTTGGCAATATTTTGTACTGTCTGTAAGGATGGCTCTGTCTTTTTGCATGGAAATTGCAAAAAGCAGGCTCCCTGTGTCTGGTGTTGCAGGTGCGGCAATGGAAGCATACTGGAGCATGGAGGGAACAGGTGGGAGCACCTTACAGAGCACTGGTGCCATCTGATGGTAAGCTTTCCCAGCACGTTCTCCACCCTCCCATCCATGTACAGATGTACATTTCATTTTTGTGGGAGTAAGGGGAGATAACGTTAGTTACATGTTATATATAAACTTATATATATCCCCTAAAAATAGAGGTACTGTATCATTAAAGAAATCTAGTGTTTTGTCTTTTTTTCTTTATTCATCTTGTGGTTTTAAACCAGCTTTTAAATGAACCTGCAACATACAATATGACTTTTTCACTTTGTTTTCTTTCCTTCCTCCCCCCAGAAGTAACTATTGATTACAGGCATGGTCTTCCTATGATAACTCTTACGCTGCCCACAAGAAATGAACGCTGTCAGTTCACTATTAAACCAATGGTGACCACCGTAGAGATATTCTTGCAGGATGTGCAGAGAGAAGATAAAGGAGTTGAGAGAGCAGAAGTCTTTGCTACAGGTATGTTACAGTTCTGTCATTCCTCAAAATGAATGCATTTCCTTTCAATGGAATTTTGAAATGCAGTTTCTTTCTGTCCTAAAGCATGAGTTCAGTCCTCCATCAGGTTTAGCACTGTGTGCTGTAGGGGACCTCACTGTGGATCCAATGCGTGAATGAACTTCATATACACAGGAACTTTGGCATTGTTTGTGGGGGTTTTTGTGTTAGGGTTTGGGTTTTTTTTTGTGTGTTCAGTTTTTGATGTTTTGTTTGGAGTTTTTTTTTTTTTATTATTATTATTAAGGCTGTGTCTGTTAAGCAGTAAAGTTTGAAAATTCTCTTGGAAAAGATAATTTTGTAAGACACTCTTCAGAAGCCATTGTAACTAATAGTCATTGCTGGCAGCTGGCCTTCCCCCTGAACATGGAGGTTTTGACTAAAAAGGATTTCTTACTGTTGTGAGGCAGGGCTAGCCAAAAATACGTGCTGGCAAACAGTTAACCTCCGAGTACTACTATCCTATCGTGCAGACACATTCATGGCATAAGTATTTGTGATTGGCTGCTGAATCACATTCTTCTGTGGCATGTTAGCAAAAGTTAACTACTTGTTTTGTGTCAATGCAAACGTCAGTCACTTGTGAAGCACAAGAAACCTACAAGTCTGGTGTTTCTGGCATGGATGGGCAGCAGTTGAATGGTATTTGGACCGTTTTCATCTGTCTCACCTGTTTAAGCCTCCCCCAACTTTGCAGTAGAAACATTGCCCACTTTGATTAAAACAGTGACTGTTCAACAGTTCTCCGCTCTGTATTTTTCAAGTGCCATGCAATTGTGATGTCAGAGAACAGCTTAGATGTTTAATTCATTAGGAAACTGATACTGTAAAGAGAAACTGTTGGTCAAGGACTGAGGGGTTGAATTTGAACATCTATTATTAAAGAAAAATTTTAAAGCCTTGATTTAGACACTTCTTCTGTGTCGTTTAGCCATTAAATGAAAGCCAACCTTAATTGAAAGTATTAATGCTGTGTATGATGACTCATTTTCTGTGGAGTTGAATTTGGTTCTGCAAAACTTCTGTAGACAAAAAATGGCCCTTTGTCCACATTTGAACACTTCTAGTTAGGTATAGGAAAAAAAGTAGCCTTTTGCTGAAAGCCTATGGGGATTTTACTAAAACAAAACATCTCACTAACCCCAAACTTTTCTGCTTTTGAGTTAATAGAAGGTTGGACAGGTTAATAAATTGGTGTTTTATCACATCCAGATCAAAGAGTTTGTCTGGTACTTCTTTTGAACACCTTTTTTTTTGCCTAAGTGTCACTTCATAAATATCACCTTAATCATTTACATGAAAATGATGTTTTAGTACACTAAGAAAATAAAAAGAGTGAATTGGCATATTAAAACTTCAGATTTTGGATTGAAAGTGCTAGTGTTAGCCTCCCAGGTTTGCTTTGCTGTACACACACAGTTGGTCAGGGAGCCAGCCGGTGCATTAGCTTGCAGAGCTCAGTAGTCTCAGCCTGAGTTGATGGGGTCTGATTATAGAGTTCCATTGAATAAATAATTGCAGGTGTGTGGCTGTCTATGGTGCCTTTCTGTAGTGGGCACATGGGGACAGATGGAGGTGCTGGGCCACTCCTTTTCAGTGTCTTCGGCTCTCTGCAGGATGTGGTTCCTTTTCCTCCTAGTTGCAGTGAGATGCGGTGGATGGTGAAATGGGGAGGACATACAAAAGCTGACAGGCAGGAAGAGTGGTAATATACTAAGGAGAAAAGGTTATTTACATCCTCCAGGCCCCTTTAAACAGGGGAAACAAAAAGCAGAAATGGGACAAACCAGATCTACATTTCAGCAGGTTTTAGGTTACATCTACTCTTGAGTATTGATTGTAAACTAGGATAGGATCCATTTCTCATTTGGATGCAGCTATTTTAACCATTATCAAGAAAATAGAAATGTTGCCAGAGTACTAATTATGCAAGATCTGCTGTGTTGAGAATGCCCTGGGAAGGGCTGCTGTGTCTGTGCTTTTGGATGAGAGCCTTTTCATATACTGAAGTTGCAGTCCAACTACAAGTGGCAAATGCAAGTCTGCTCATAGTAGTGATGAGTTTGAATGACACTGCTAGAGAAGGCATTCAGACACACAGTCTGTGTTGATGTGTTCCTCCTTACTGCTTAGTGTCAGTTACCAGATTTATTAAAAGTAAGTTCCTTTCCAGACATTATTAATAAAAACTCTGGCACTTTTCCAAAGGGATATCAGTTAAGGTTTAAGTCTCCTTATGAAAAATTACTTGGAACTTAAATCTTTCTTCTGCAGGTGGTTGCAAGGTCTGTGGTGCAACCTCAATGGAGGTCTTACTGAGGAATGACTTCACACTTGTAATCAACAACATAGCATATTGTGTGTCACCTCCTGTAAAAGGTAAGAGCAATGCTTATGAACGCTGATTATCTCACTTCATCTAGTGAAAGAAATGGGAAGTCTCAGAGAACTGGAACCTGTCTGGATAAAAGAATTTCTCTTTGTTTTGGGTTTGTTTGGGGCTTTTTTTTTGGGGGGGAGGAAGGAGGGGTGTTTTCTTTTTCTACCATTGGATGGTCCTGCTTTTTATGATTGGAGGTGGAGAGAGAATAAAGAAGAGTGGGTTCTTGAAGTGTTTTATATGACAAACATTTTCTTTTCAGATAAACTGAGTAGTGAGCATGCTACTGAAATGGAAGATATCAAATCCTTGGTTCACCGACTATATGTGGCTCTACATTTAGAAGATCACCAGGTCAGGAAAGAAAGAGAATTGCTACGGAGACTGGACCATCTGAAAGAAGAGCTATTGCCTCTTGAACAGGTTGGAAAGTGAGGTTACTTTTTTTAGAAACTCAAAGGCATTTCCTATCATCAAGAGTAAGTCTTGTGACAGAAGAAAATTAGCATGAATTGTTATGGTGTGTCTGTTTTGTTCATTATGTAAAGAGGGTCAATTCAAAAACCATTCAAATTATTTTCTGTTCAGTTCTTTTCACTCCTGGTATGTATGTTTCCTGGGTAGAAGCCACAACACCTGGAGAAAGCTGTCATGAACAAGCTTGTATTGGGATTGAAAGTCCACTTAGTCACCTGTTGCTGCATGAGTTCTGAATACCTTTTACAGAAAAAAAACAACAAAACAACAAAGCAGTACTGAGGTAGAAATCACCTGTGTCTTAGGTCAGGCATTTCTTTATCACTAAGGCAGCAAGGCAAATTGTCTGGATTAATGGTTGCCAGAAACCAAGAAGCAAAGGTGTGAATGTTGATCTAGGGCAGGCTAAGCTAACCCAGCATGAGGGGAGGAAGCCAGAAAGAACCTGAAAAAGTGGACAAATATTTTCTTGACTTCAGACCTGCTTTGTAAGAACCAGCCTCAGCATTAACCACGGCTGCCTTGAGTGGTAAATGGAAATCCAGTAGACATAAATCCCTGTATGTCAACATAGCAGTGGGAAGGGGAGGTTAAAAGCAGGATTTCTTGGTGTGCAGTAGAGGATTTCAGCCCTTTTCTTTCTCAGCAGGGTAAGTGGAGTTAGTAATAAGATCCTGAAAAAGGATCTAGTCCAGCAGGAGAAAACAGATGAGGTGCTGCTCATCAGGGGAGCACTCACATTTGCTTGAACAGGTTTCTCTATTTCTTTTCCTTAGATGAAAGCCAGAATTGCAATCAATGCAAATGCAAAGACCACCAGGCTTCTATGGATTGGACTAGCTCTGATGTCTACCCAAGGGGGAGCGTTGGCATGGCTTACATGGTGGGTCTATTCATGGGACATCATGGAGCCAGTCACATACTTCATCACTTATGGGAGTGCCATGGCTTTCTATGCCTACTTTATTCTTACTAAACAGGTAAGTCCTTGTTTTGTAAATGTCTGGAGTATTGTAACAGAGGAAAATGGGCTCTGATGAAAATACAATTCAGTAAGTAGCTTTGCCGTCAGACAGAGATCTGGTTGATCCCTAATGGGGCTGGATATGAACATAACATTCTACCAAATCATGCCAGGTGACTGTTACATGTGTACTTGCATACCAGCTACTTATTTAATAAGTCTTATTAGTGTTTCCTGTTAATATTTTGTAGATCACATTGAGTAGTAAACAGCACATTGCTCATTGCTGTAACTGGAGAGCAAATAGTCCTGCTGTGCCAGTTTTAGGAATGCTGCCTTATGGAAGCAAATCCCTGAACAGCAGCTTTTATTTGGTGGAGTTTATGTATAAATGATGTAGAGTACTAAACCCTTTGGAACTTTGGCAGCTGCATTATTGAAATATACCCAGTTCAGTGCCTGAAAAAGTGTTATTGCTTTGCTCTTTAAAATCAGACTGCTTTTCCTTGACATTGGAAAATAGATTTACCTCCATTGATGAATGGAGGTAAATCTAAGACAGCTGAAATGGAGCAGGGAACAGTCATTGTTTAGAATTAAAAAACGTTTGCCCACCAACATAAAGACCAGATCTTAACTGAACTGCTCAAAACAGACTGTAAGACTTCGAGAAATGGTTTTTTTTTTTTTTTGCCTGTTTTAGCTCTGTACTTTACTCCCAGAGTGGACATCTTGGTGTTGAACTTCTGTGATGTGAAAGTATTTTTGTTATGGAGGTATGTGGCAGAGGAGCCAAGCACTTCCTTCCGTAATGCCAGTGGATGTATAGACCTCATAAGACATCAAGTTCCTTTAGTGAAAAGGGGAGACATGTCTGTTTTTATGAAGAACTGGCACTGAGTGCAAGTGTTACTCCTCCTCACTGATTTTTAAGAGGCTAAAGCATTCCTGCTTTTTGTATATTAGTAGGTAGGGAGATTACTACTTGGCTTTTCTGAACAGCTGCTGACACCATTGCTTGTGACGTTCAAATGAGTCTTTGAGAAATAGTAGCTGAACTTTCTCTGACTCCTTGGAAGCAGTGTCCAAGTTGACTTAGTCAGTGGCTCCAGTCACGAAGTTCATGCTGTGTCCTTATTGTAATTGAAAATTTCTGTAGATGATAAAGAAATTATTCCTACCATGTGTCTAAAAGGCCCTTATGACCTATAGAACCTAACTTCATATATAGTCTCTAAACAGAACATGTGCATGTTCAACTAATAAATCTTCCTGAAATGAACCTCTAACCATTTTTCTCGTTAATCCCAAGTATGTGCCCTGCTTTCTTCACCAGGACTACATTTACTCTGATGCAAGAGACAGGCAGTTCCTCCACTACTTCTATCGGAAATGCAAAAAGCAGCATTTTAACGTGGAACGATACAACCAGCTCAAAGAAAACATAGCAGAGGTATTTAAATACAGTCCTTAAATAATGAGGTAGCCTCTGGCTTGCTTAAGAATTTTTCAGTAAACTCCAAGCCAACAGAAAATTGACCTCAAGGTTTGCCATTTACATTTAAAAGGGTATTATCACCCAGTTTCAGTTGTTTAAATGACCAGTGTTTGCTACTGACATATAAACTACTTCAGTAAGTCATCAAAAAGGGAGACCTTCATGAATTTAATTCAAAACAAATAAGTTAGTTTATCAGCCCTGCACACCCATTTTTGCATATTTTACTATGATGCATTTTTTGCCATTTCAATAGAAAGCTGCATTGCCTTTGGAGACAGTATGTTTGCTGCACTGCTGTGGTAACACAATCCTCCTTCCTTCCATGGAAGGAGAAGGGTCTTGCAGAGTTCAGGATCTAATATTTTAATCCTTATCCCTAAAGTAAAAGCTTAGATTTATGGAATACAGACAACTGGATGGAAAAGGAGAAACTTTGTGGTATTCAGGAAGAAGTGTAGTAGATCTCTCACTCCTCATTTCTTACCCCCCTCATCACATCTCACCAGCCTTTTGCTCAGTATCTCATAGAAGAAAATTGAAACTATCCGTCATTTTAATTCAGGTATCATTTAATGAGCCACATTTGGCATAAGGCTAGAGTTTGATACTTTTTCACTAGCCTGAGATTATGAATTTTGTGATTTTAATTTCAGGAAAATAACACTTTGGGGTGTGGGTGAATGGTTGGATGGGCAAGGCAGATGTTTCTCTCTGGAGACTGGCTGAACGACCTGGGCAGGTCTGTTAATGTTCAGTGCCTTCCATTTGATTAGTTTGTTTTCTTGTGCAAGTCCAATGCCTTCTGAGAAATATGTGGGATGTGTGAAAGAGAATGAGAATACAAGGAGCTGCAGAAGGATGAACTCTCACTTTTTCTTGCACTGGCAGGCAGAAGAATTGCTCAGGCGCCTGCGCCAGACTCTGCAACTGAGGCTTCCAGTCCAGGAAATCAAGGACAAGGACTGACTGCTTTTGTATATGTTAGAATTGCTCTTTCAAGGCTGATACTAACACATAGTTGCTCTATAGGAACTGGACATTTTTGACCACTACAGTTTTGAAAGTTGCAATAAATATGTATATAAATTATGTGGTTGCTCGAGGGTTTTGGTTTGTTGTGGTTTGGTTTTGTTTTGTTTTTTTTTTTTTTTAATTTTTTTTTTTGTTTTGTTTTATTTTTAAAACCCTATGAAGAAGCTGCTGGATTTCTTCACGATATTTGTCAAATCTCCATAATAAAATGGAGGCATTCTGCCTGTTAGTAAAATGACAGGGGTGTTTTATTAGTACCATTTACTATGACACAGCAGTAGCTCATAGAATAATTAACTTCTGCATTAAGGATTTTTTCACTGAAATTGCTGTTTCCCCTTCCCAGGTCTGAGCATTGACTCTTGCTGGTGTAGCACCACTGGTGTGCATCTCAAGTAAGCTTTATTTAAGTAAATATTTCTGGAAAAATAAGATCAAACTCATTTACTATAAAATAATTTGTTTCACTGTTGTATTTTATTGAAAAAAAATATAAAAAATCAGACATACATGATTTATACAAAGCTTAAAAATAACTATGTAAAACTTAACATCTATGACTCAGAACATAATATATGGAAAGATTTAACTAAAGCAGAGCCATTAAATCAATTACTTTATACCCAGGAAAGTGGATTAAAACACTTTTCTTGAGTTCTCCATTGTCCCTCAGAGTTAAGCATATGTAAAAAACAATAAAAGAAATATTCCAGTCAGTATCATTAAGCTACTGCTGATGCTGCAGTAGTAAAAATCCTATGCTGAAATGTCCTATGGTGACAAATGCACCATCACTTGTATGTACACAATGACAGTATGGCTGATCTCTGAGGCCAAGAGAAAGAAAAGGCTGATCCAGCACCAAGGTCTTTAGTATGAAGGTTTGCATATATGGTATTTTGCACAGCTGCCTAGAGATGACCAGAAGTTGTAAGTAAGCCTGGAACCTTGAAATGACGTGCTTCAGCTTTAGATATATGTGCATGGTGAGCTTACCCAAAGTCACACTAAGCAAGTTGTGCATGTTCTCACTTAACTACTGCTTGCTTTTCTCCTGAGGATACAAAGCACCAGCAAGCTGTAATTATGTCCCAGACATAAATGATGTTGCAAGCAAAAAGCAGTCTTCTACCTATTTTAATGCTACAATTGTACTCAAGTAATTAAGCTCCTCTTTAGTGTTGGGAGAAAAAAAAAAACACGTCTAAAAAGCTCAATGAATGCACAGAAATTGGAAGGTGGATACTGCTGTCCACAAATTTCAAACGATGCCCTACATATTCCCTGTAAAATGTGCTCTTGGAGCAAGTTAATGTAATGCAACATTTGAAAAGTTATGCAAATATTAAAATGTGCCATAGTTAGACACCAAAAAACTTTTAAGGAAAAAAAGTAATCTAGAATACCATCTAGTTCCCATAAAATCTGAGTACCTAATAGTTTTGCACCAATCAACTTTCCCCAAATTCCCTGAGATGAACTAGCTCTAAAACTAGCTTTAAAATTGCTTTAAGATTTTTGAGACTATTATCTATACAAACTATAATGTTTGATCCCAGTATTTTTGCAAACTATCTTGTAGAATATTAGTCTCCTGAACTAAGATGGTGTGTCTCTCATCTCTGCAGTGAGTACTAATTAATGGTTGCCATTGTTCAGTAACAATCTACTTAGATTTTGGATGAAAATACAATTTTTTAGTTAGCATTGAGGCAAAACAAGGTATCTGTTTTTTTCCTATAGCATTAATGTCTCTGCACATATCCACTTTGCGATGAGATACTTTCCTGTTAACAAGAGTAAGAAGTTCTGTGAACTCCAAGGAAGAGCCGTGCTTCCTAAGTAGCTCGCATAAGTCTTGAATGTACCAGGAGCCATTTACAGTTTCACGATGAGAAAAGTAACCTGTTGTAGAAGAGGAACATAAAAATATGTCCAAATGTAAATAGTGATGCTATTTGAAAAATATGTGAATTACTGCTTGCTAACTGCATCCCTAAGGGATTACTAATGGGTATAAACCTTACTTTGCCAATTATGGAATTTCACTGGAAATTGTAGATCAGAAATGGCTTTGAGATAATTTACAGTCCTTAGACTTAAGATTAGCATGGTTCAGGGGCTGGCAGCTTACAGGACTGCATCTGCGCATTACAAGAAAGCAGATGGGGCTGAGGGCAAGATATATAGAGGAACAGAGAGGACAGCCATGTAGTACAGTGAAATTTGCAAGCCACCAGAATAGTACAGTGCTGGAAAAGAAGGGAATACTTGCTGCCAGCAGACAGCTGAGCAGCAAAATTAATGAGAATGTTTCTTCTTAGCAAATTAACTGCAACCTTGATAGTTTATTTTCACTTCTTAATATCTGAGGCTCTTTCCCAGACAAGATGTCACTTATCAGACATGTAAAACAGATGACTTGGAACCGTACTCATTATTTTGACTGCAAAATGAATAAATGTTCAAGCTTGTTATGGTGAAGTATCAGACATTGAATGTAAAATACTGGAACTTACCTTGTGCCACAGAGTAGCACATGATAAAGTCTGCACCAGCAGGCAGGGTATAGATACCAGCTGCATCCACTTCAGTCTCATTGACAATAGATTTTTCACTACCATCTAGTGAATCCTGAACAATAACTGGGTCATCGTGTTTATCACCTCGACATGCCTGTTGGTGAGAAGTATTGTTATGCTTTCACCTCTTCCAAGCTCACCTATGTTAACATCATACTTCTGATGATAACCAGAGGGACTTCTCTTCTGTTAGGTGTTTTCACATTACCATGAGTCTGCATTCATAAAGACCCATTTGCTTCTCTGTCAGTTAAAACACCAGTGATGAAGTCCAGAAAAAGCTCTCAGTTGGTCATAGAATCACGCAGATTGGAAGGGATCTCTTGACCCTTTTGAGATCACCTTGTCCAAACCCCCAGGCTCAAGCTAGAGTAAGTTGTACACGACTATGTTCAGTCAGCTTTCAGCTGTCTTCACAGAGGGAGACTGTAGCTGAGTGACCTTCTTTCTCTTACTCTGAGGGTGGTCAAGCACCCTCAGAGTAAAAAAGTGTTTTCCTGTGTCGAGATGGAATTTCGTGTGTTTTAATTTGTGCCTCTTCTTTATTGCCTTCCCCCAGCTGTTTATAACATTGATAAGTTTTCCCCTGAGCAGCCATCTCCAAGATGAACAGCCCTAGCTCTCTCAACCATTCCTTGTATGAGAGATGCTCCAGTCCCTCAGTTATCCTTGTGACCCTTTGCAGGACTCACTCCAGGAAGTCCATATGCGCATTGCACTAGGGAACCTAGAACTGGACACGGTACTTCAGATGCAGCTCACCAGTACTCAGTAGAGAAGAACAATGAGCTCCCTCACACCCGCTGGCAAGGCAGTGCTGAATAAAGTACTACAGTTAAAATGTTCTGAAGGCCAGGTTCTCCCACAAGTTTGCTAATTGTCATCTGAATAAAGATGGGATAAAGCCCTGTGTAACCTGGTTTGACCCCATAACTGACTCTTGCTTTGAACAGGAGGCTGGACCAGAGACCCTGAAGGCCCCTTCCAACTTGTATTATTCTGTCAACAGAGGAGTGAAATGGGGTTATATACAGGCTTTACTTGACCACTTTGCACAAATCATATTTCTGAGACCACAAAGCCTTAAATTGATCCTTTGAATTCTACAGAGATGCCAAGTACTGGTCATGGACAAAAAAAGAAAAAAAAACAGAGAGGAAAACCCAACCAACTAAAAAACCAACCAACCAAACCTCGAAACACAAATACACACAGTCAATTTGACAAGAGCTTAGTTTGGGTTGCTTATTAAATACAGCTAGAATCATAATAATAACACTCATATACGTAAGGGTTGGTTTGTTGGGTTTGGTTGTTTTATTTTTTTTTGAAGAGAAGAATCCTTGTCTTAAACTCTTTAAGGAACAGTTTTCCATAACTTCTTTCCTAAATATGCAAAAAACTTCCCTTGTAGAAGGACTGCGTTAGGAAAACCAGCTCCTGTATTACAAGAAGACATAGGTCAGAATTAACTTCAGTGAATGCAGAAACAAACATCTTACCTGAATGATAAATATCTTTGGTTTTCCTATCAGACTCTGGCACTTGTCTCCTCTGAACATGTCAGTGATTGTCTCAATTTTGATGTAGGTATCGTATGCATAAACATGATCATTCTCGCCATGACTCAGGAACACACAGACAAAACAGTCAGCATTACTGTGGTCATCCTTGGAGGCTGAAATAGTCAAGTGCTGTTTTGATGACTAAACAGTGATCTTTAGGCTTAAAAAACATTGTACATTTCTATCATATCATTCAATCTCTGACTAATCCTGTTTCAAATAAACCCTATTTTGAGAAAAATTATTTTAAGGTGGATGAACAGAGAGAATGGAAGAAAAGATATCTGGAAATTGTGCTACAAATTGTTAAACATATGAAATACATCACCTCCTACCTTCAGAAATTTTCTGCAGCACATCTTCTGCTTTCAGATCATCAAAATGTCTGACTTCAAACCCAAGGTCTGTCAAACTATTGTTAAAACACATCAGTATCAGTAAAAATTTTGCTCAAGTTATATGTCGGTTCCTATGGGGTCAGTTGCTTTCCCTGCAGGAGAATGAATATTCCCATTTATGCATTATTTATGAGAACAACTACTAAAGTTGAACTCCAATTGGTGTCAAGTGCAGGTGTGACACCTAAAGCTGTTTCAGAGAGTTTGTGTTCAGAGAGATCTGGGCTCACTGAAATCACCAGACTTGTGCCAGCAGTTTCGGTGACATATAGCAACGTGCCTTGAAGCTTTCTTATTACAGCTTTCTTTGCCAAGGTTGCATAGATACCTCTCTCTGCAAAATCTTTTGTTCTATACTTAAATGTAAGATGTGTGTTACTGCTTTTATAAGTATGATTTCTGAAGCTTAGCTTTTTAAGCTTTAGTAGAGAAACCAAGTTTCTTACCTGCGTTTTAAATTGTTTCTGTCTGCAAGAGTGCCACGTCTGTCTGTCAGCTTTAAATGCCAAAAAAAGTGTTCATGATTGAAGATTAATGCAATTCCTCTTCTCTGATGGCTCATTTTGTATTGCACTGCAGGATCAAGGGTTTGTCTGTTGCCAGAGATGGAAAACATTGTTGATTAATGAGTTAATGGCTAATTGAATTCCCTTCCTGTATTGCTACTAGCTGAGATCTTTTTCATTGACTAAAGGCTTGGAGGATCCATCTTTAGAAGACAAGACTTCAAAATGTGCAATATTTTAGGAAGAGCCTAAATTGCTAGGTATTTCTGACAATCTTGGGTTTGTTAAGCAATTCAGTAAAAAGAAGTGTTGAGCGCATACTAGGCTCCATCAGGTAGTTGAACAGTTTCTCTACAGTGTATTTGTATTTTCTCTTGTCAGGAGGCTGTCTTGTTAGTAACACTATAGGGCATATAACAGTGCACTTTAGACTTGGTTTCAATTCTCCATGTTATGTCTTTAGCTAAGTATTATTTTAACATAACTGGATAGTGCTTATATACTTGGAATTGTAGCTGCTTCAAGTTCGTCTAACTAAATCAAGTGCTGCATCATAAACAATAAACTAGTGATGAGGTGGTATGCCCCGTGTATCTTGCAAAGGGAGAAGAAATGAGGGAAAACAAAATCAAAGCTATGCATCCAAGTTTTTAGCAACCAGCTGTCAAAATCTTAAAGATGAAGTACAGTGTTGTTCTGAAGGACAGAACAAATGACCTACCCAGCTTCTAAGAAAATGACTTTATCGTAGCAACTAGTGTGATATTTGGAGTTGCATTGAGCAATTTTACTGCTTTATGAGCAAAACGCAACATAGAAATCTGTGATAGCACACCTATGGACTGTGCACTTGGACCCAAAAGGTTGTTTCCAAGTGTTGGCATAGTTGTATTTTGAGAAACAAAGCAGACAATCTTACCGCTTTTGTAGACACACAGGTATTGGTGCAGAAAACAGAAACTACTATGCTCTGGGAATAGACAAGTCCAGTGCTAGAGGTACACAGAATGATAGCCCAGTTCATGCTGCCCTAGGACTGGCTTTAGTGACAGCTGTTATTTTTGGCATGTAACTGGGCTGGTGGTTTTTTTTTCCTGCTATGGAATATTCAGTTTGGTGCAGTTTTTTTTCTCCTTGGGTGGTCAACCTATGAAGGAGTTATTCCCTTACACCCCCTGCTTCCCCACCAGGCTATTCAGAGAAGCATTTTGAGAGTTCTGAAGGTTTGGTTAGCCTTTGAATACCCTTGAGACCTGCCTGTTGATTGTAATGGGGATCACCATGTTGGCGCACATACGGAATGTGTTTTACCCATGGCCATACCACCCTGAGAATGGCCTGTTTTGTCTGATCTCAAAAGTTAAGCAGGTTGCTTAGAATATTTGCCTGCAGACATTACTTAGAGTGCAGTTTCATCAGCCCAATGCTTTTGTTTCATTATGAAATTACCAAAGTTATGCTTAAACTGTTTCTGCTTCTCTACTTTATTATCACCAATCTGTTCATAAAACATCATTTTGTAACATCTGAGAATTCCAACAGGGAACAGGAATTCTGAATGACTCTTAGCATCTGGATTACTCTTAGCATCAATGTTTGTACAATATTGGCTGGATAACCAATAAGAAAAGTTAAGTGGTGTGCCTTCTCACACTCTCCCCAGTTAAGAGTATTTAGCATGATGAAATGCAAAGATTATCAACATTAGCCATGTAATTCTGAATGGTATTTCACCTGTACCAATACCTGAGTTTATTTGGATTTTGGGAATTTATCTTCCTTACGATACAGCTAGATGTAGGGCTGGTAGGGATTTTGCACAGACCTGTTCCTGGATCCTGTGAATAACCATTAAAGGATGTCTTTCCCTAAATAGCTCTTCCTCTGCTCAGCTGTATTCACCTGAGCAGGTAAAGCAAAGGAAGTTACTGGGCACGTAGTTAACTTTTCCAGGGCTATATGATGTCAAAAGGTGAAGAAAAATTCATGGAATCACTACCGTGTGCTCCATTTACCCTCCTTCTAGAGGAACATATTCAGGTGCTATACTCTATCACTTAGGCTGCCCAATTATTCCTTAGATTATGATGGTACTTTTGCCACAGTCTCTGCACATTACCTAACATAAAAGGAGCGTACTCCTAGGAATCCCTTCTGCATGCCTTCACAATAACAAGGCTGGTTCTACATCTGGCATAGCTAAAACTAGAAACATGTTCTATAAGTGGGTGGAGATGAGTTGAGTAATTCAGCCATATTCTTAACAAAAATCAGAAAACCCTGCACTGACCTCAGTGCCATGGGCAATCTCCCTGTCACTGCCATCAGAACTTTACCTTACATCAAACGCATCTACTTCTGTGATGTTCTGATTTCCATCTGTTAAAGAGATCAAAAACAGATTCAGCCACTAAATCATTCATTGAAAAGAAACAATTAGAACTTCTGCATCCAGCCTTAAAGTTTAGCTGTTAATGTGAACCAAAAGCTCATTTACACATGAGGTGAGTAGGCATGCAGTTAAACGGCTTAATTAGCTTTTGGAAGCTCTTCTTAAAGTCCTGAATTTTAGGTGGTCAAGACATGCATATTTTATATCTGTGTATCTGTATCTATATAGACATATTCACAGATCATGATTTTGTATAACTAGCTGGCTGCATTTATTTAAACAGAGTGGCTAACTCAGTATTTATGATTTCACATAATCTGAAAATACACTGATGTGTCTTTCATTTCAGTAAAGCTGTGAATGCAAAGCTGATCTGTCTCTGAGGTTGGATACAGCATGTGAGTCGTAGTAGGTAGTATGACAGTATGAATAGCTTATGACAACTGAGAAGGTGCAAGATTTATACCTTTTCTTCTGCTAAACTAGATTGACATAAATATCTCCAGTAAGAGAAAGCACATAAAGGTAATACTGTGGGAACAACCGGGAACATACACATACTGAGAGCATCAAAACTAAAGACCTGCAGATGGCTGGGCCAAAAATACTCCTTTTCGTTAACCTTCTCAGTGGGCTACAGAATCACAGCACCTCCTCCTACTGGTGGAAACTATTACATTACGTTTCTATATATTGTATACCACATTATGTTTTACTATTTTATACAATATTTTAGTATTATATACTATATTGTACCTGTAGTGGTTACCGTAGGTCTGCTGTCCCACTGGGCATGGCCTGCAATTGTAAGAGAAGATAGGTCACATATACACATATTTTACAAACTACTTGGTACATACACAGTACTATCTTTTCGTCACATCTGATTAAAGCCTTTTGCAAAACAAACTAACACAGCTATGTACTGACAGAGCAGAAAAGTTCAAGATATTAGAATAAACTTGCAAAAAAATCTAGACTGCCTCAGAAGCTTTTATGTTGAACATGACAGCACAGGAGAGTAAGGGATAGCTCAAAGAAAGTCACATGCTTCTAAGTGTTAGTATTTACATGTACACATCCCTGGCAGATACGAATCATGCTTTCAGGCGTTGAGTCTTACCATTACTGCTAGTAATCCAAATGCACAAAAAAGGCTATTTGTTTGCTTGAAACATAACGTGCAAGTCAGACTAATGATACAGGTGCTGGAAAATGAGTGTAAACAGAACACAGGACCACCACCTCTGCCTGGGACTTGATAATAGGAAGACAGAGAACTTTTAAGAGTGCATCCGTTTGTGTAAATTTACACTGTACTTTGCTTGTGCACCTGAGATCTGGCTGATGCTTTTGCCTTAAGGGGACAACAGACCATAAAAATAGTAGTCAACAAACTTTTAGGCAGAAAATGATGTCATGTAGATACAGGAAGAACAGAATTCCTGGGCCACAAAAATCTAGGAAAGGTAGTTTTCCTGTTCTTCTAATCCTGTTTAGACAGTTCCTAGTCTTTAACTTTCCACTGCCACTGTCATATTGCAGTTTCATTCAAGTAAACTCTACTTAAGGCATTATGACTTATAAAAAACTCTTTGCTTGTTGTAAAAACTGATTGCTCTCAATGGGACTATTTGTCTTCAGTCCCGTGAAGATGAGTTTGTTTCAAAGGAATCATAGATCAGGTATGCACTGGGATCTGATAGCATCTTTCCCTGGTTGTAATCTCAAGAGGTCTACCATTTGGCCAAAGGACACGCATTTAGAAAACACCCGTAATCAAACGGCACCAAACCCCACATATGTAACCAGATTGCACGCTAGGGCTCCAAACCCATGCAATGTTGCTGCTCCTCTCTTCTCCTGTCCTCAATACACCGGCGTTCTCCCCGGTCACCGCCGCTTCCCAGGTCTACGAAGCCAGCTGTTTTCCTCAGCGCTGATCAAGCGACCCCGCTTCCCCTTAACGGCCGTGACGGGGGTCGGGAGGGGAAGGACACACGGGACATGCCCCAGGCGGGGAACCTTGGATTCTACACGCAAGTCTACTTCCGCGTTGGCAGCCGCCAGCCGTCCTTCCCGCACGGCACCTTCCCCCTTACTCCGAAGGAAAACAAAGGACCCGCAGCGCTACCCCAGCTTCTGTCGGTTCGGGTCACACGGGGGTTGGGAAGAGCCCCTTTCCTCACAACCCCTCACACGGGCGTCTCCATCCCGCTTTACCCCTGCGGAGGGTAAGGGGCACCGAGCCGCGGGCGCCACAGGCAGCCTGGAAGCGCCTATGGCCAAGGCACGAGGCGGCCCCGAGACCCCCCAGACCTTCAGTAGCCCAGCACGATAACAATGGACGCTGCTATCCTCTGCCACAACCTGCCCTCCCCTCCCGCGGCTCGTCCCGCTGACCTCCTACCTGTCGCCAGCCGACCCTCTGCGCCCGACATGACGGCGGACTAAAGCACCCCAACGCCGAGCCTCCCCGGGACTGGCCCGCCTGCCCGGCCCGGCCCAGGTTCCGCCTCGGGGGAGGGCGTTTGTTGTCTGTTCCTCCTCCGACGGTCCCTCCCTGTGTAAGAAACGGGACTGGAGATAGAAGGACTGCGGTTGGGTCGTGCGGGTCCCAGAGAGCGGTGCGGGAGCAGCGGCAGCAGCGCTCAGCGGAGGGGCCACTCCACAGATCTTCGGGCAGTCCTGGGGCTGCGGAGGTACCGCCGCGCACTGACGGTGGATCCATAACGCCGGTGGCTTGGTGTTCAGATCCCTGCTCGGGAGATGGCAGAGGCCGGCTGCCGTCAGTTGGAAGTCGGAAGGGAAAACTGAGGAGTGATGTGTTAAAGCGTCTGCAATTACTTTTTAAGTTTGCCGGGCATTATCTGCATTCCTGTGATGTGTACTTCAGTGGCCGTGTTTCATGGACTGCAGTGTCATAGGCATCGTCCTGAAACGTGGTAAAAAGCTACTGTGTTTGCTAAATTGAGATTTTTGAGAACTGTACTTAAAGTCCACTTAAAGGCACATACTGTTGTCTTGCAGTAAAACTACTGTTAGTCAAAATGCATTTTTGGACATGCACCCACATGTAAACCCTCAAGACGTTTGGATGTATGTAATTCTGCAGCTTTGTGCTGTTCTCGCATTAATTCTCTTTGATCTCTCAGAACTCTGAGGAGAGGCCCAAGGTACTGAAGAGAGTGCTGAGATATCATAACAAAGGCTGATATTCCCAACCTGTTCATTGTATGGCACTTACTGTTCACCAACTGATTGTGCAAAAATGAACAGTTTCTAAACCAAAGCCGATGACAAAAACAACCTTCTGTATAAGAGCTTTGCAGATTTGTACCATGAATGGGTCCGAATTTCCTATCTGGCCTATTTCTAGGTAGGCACTAGGATAAATGCAACTATGAATACAGTCATAAGAGATTGGTGCAACAAGCATGAAAAGAGGCGGATACAGAGGGGGATATTTTTACCCACTCTGGTCTGTTTTTCCACAGACTTCTTTCATGACTTAAGCCTTTTAGACAAGACATCTCCCTTTTGGTTGAAGGAGGCATGAGTATTTCTAATTACCTTTGCTTGTTTTCCCTTTGTTTGGACTTGTCCTCAGACTGCCAGCAGGCAGTGAGATCAAGATAAATTGTCTCTGTGTACACTTTAGTTAGAACATGATACCATTGTAACAGCTCAGTGTCTTCCACTGGAAGACACTAAAAGTGGAACATTTAGACTCTTAACAAGCAGATTCATTGTTTTGCAAACTCCAAATCCCAGATGCTAGAGCTGCCCTAAACCCACTGGCAGCAAGAACCCTGTGTGAAGTAGGAGCTGTAAAACCTGAATGTAACTGACCGTAACAGCTTTTGTGTTCAGCACCTTGAACTTCAGCCCTGCTCCTCAGTCCAACATTTTGCTTAGATCCTTTGTTCTTTCCCTTTGTTCTACTGGAGGTGAAGAGCATATGCAGTCAGCCACAGTGTTCAGATGAGTGACTGGGAACTAGATCACAGTGTATGATGCCCAAGGTAGCATTTGACTGGTGTGCATTTCAGTTGATTTTAATATATGGAAACTTTTGTTATATGTGCATGTACAGGCTTGAAACACTTTCAGATTGTTGCAGTAGCTTCACCTCAAGTGGAATGTGGGCATTTTTTGCAAAGAGTATTATGGATGTGTTAGAAATGCACTTCAAAGAAGTAAGTTTGATTGTGGACACAACTGCTGTTGTTCAGATCACAGAATCGCTGGATCAGAAGGGACCTTAAAGATCATCTAATTCCAAATCCCCTGCCATGGGCAGGAACACCTTCCCCTAGACCAGGTTGCTTAAAGCCCTGTCCAACCTGGCCTTGAACACTGCCAGGGATAGAGCAGCCACAGCTTCTCTGGGCAATCTGTGCCAGTGTCTTACCACCCTCACAGGGAAGAACCTCTTCCTAGTACCTATCTACATCTTCCATCTTTCAGCTTGAAGCCATTCTCACTTGTCCTATCACTGTATCATCCAGAAAAGCAAAATAGCCTGAGGAAGGCAACTGGATTAAGACTTTAACCTGTAAGAAAACAAAAAGGGATAAATATCGCAATATTTAGAGTATTACAGATTACATAAAAGCATGCAATATTGAGTCATATGCCAAGAGCTGCTATATATAGTATTGTCATGGTTTAATAGGGCAGGCAGATAACACACAGACATCCACTTGCTCTTCCACAGTGGAAGGGAGGAGAGAATCATAAAAAAGGTAAACTCATGGGCTGAGATAAAGACAGTTTAAAAGGACTGGAAAGGAAGGTAAAGTGATAATGACAGAAGAATATGCAAAATGAGTGATGCACAATGCAATTGCTCACCACCTGCAGACTGATACCCAGCCAGTCCACGAGCAACAGGACAGCTGCCAGCCCCCAGTAACTCCCCCCACTTTTACTGTACAGCAGGATGTCATACAGTATGGAATATCTCTCTGGCCAGTCATGGTCAACTGTCCCAGTTGTGCCCCCCCCCCAGCCTACTTGTTGGAGGGGTGCTGAGGAGCTGAAAAGTCCTTGACTCAGGCTAAGCACTGCATAGCCACAGCTAAAACATCTGTGTGTTATTAGCATTGTTCTCAGGCTGAAACCAAAACACAGCACTGTACCAGGTACTAGGAAGGAGATAAACTCTATCACAGCTGAAACCAGGACAAGTATTATTTTTTTTACACTTACATATAAATATGTAAGTTGTTAATGGTATGATTAATCCTGGGGGTGACAGCTAGTCTTCATTTTGGGGCTGTGGCCTGAAAAATGGAATTTGTGTAGTTTGCAGGTAACTGTAATCAAGGACTTCTGCTGCAGGAAGAGGTTAAGCAAAGTAAAGACTTTGTGGAAGAAGTCAAATGCTTCCTGTGGTTTGCAGACATAACTATTAAAGTGCTGTCCAGCAGGGTTAAAGCTCTTTTATGTGTTACAAATGGTCTGAAGGAAATTCTGGAAGGCTTTCATGGTACAAGCATAGGTCAACACAGAAGGGAACAAAAACAGTGAGGATTTTCTGTGTTTAAGCATCTAGTTTAAGCTCTTCCTACCCAGTTCTAACTGAATTACAGTGTTTTGGACTCATAGTGGTACTTTTTTTTACTTTACACAAGCAGTGTCATCACCATTCCATGCTTTGGCATTGTCAGACTTTCAGGATTCCAACCATGGAATCCCAGAGTAATTCAGAGTTCTTTCAACTCTATGGCAGAAAATATATTTAGCAAACTTTAGAGAAACCACAGGTTCTCCAAGCACAGTTTTGTAAACCTCTATAGTAATACTTGTCTTACAGTGCTACTTCATATCCACAAATAGGGAAAGAAACCACAAAGCGCAGGCAAAGAACTTTAGCAAGAACTTTGTTCTATGACACATTTACATTCACTGTCATGTACAGTAAGCTGTCCTGGTTTCAGATGTGGTAAGAGTTAATTTTCTGCCTATTAGCCCTAGTGAAAAACAAAATAACTCACAAACAACTGATACAGAAAAAATGTATAAAGTACTTCCAGAGGAGAAATCATGTTATAGTTGAGGAGTCTGGTAAGTTTTAGGCTTTTAGCATGGTTTCCACTCCCTGCTCACAGAACAGTATTTTCAATTTCAGTCCTCCTGTGGATTTCTAAAGCAGAATCAGGGGAGCAGGATTTCATGACAGAGAGCCTACTGCAAAAGTTAACTAAGGACTGACAACTGGAGGTAAGCAATGAAAGATCAGTATAGGGAACAAACCCAAACTAATTCAGACATCAGATGATTTCTGCTGAAGAAGTCAGGGAGCGAAGAGGTGGCAGAAGTACAGGCTCAGCTGTTTCTCAGCCTCATAGAAGTCATGGCAACAGATAACAAATACAGGCTCAAATATCCATCAACCTCGCCAAGGACATTTTAAATAAAAAGGTCTATTGGGCATACTGACCCTAACAGTGGAACTTTTAGGTTTTAGCAGAAAGGACTAAATGAAAGATCAATACAATAGCAAAGCTGTGCCACAAGACAAATGTAAATCAACTTCTTTGAACAATGTATCTTTTCTATGCATATAAAATATAACAAAAAAGAAAGTTCTATTTGAAAAATAAACATTTGATTTATTTTTAAAATAACGTAACTATATTCCACCATTCTGTCAAATCAAAAGTACATCCTTAGGTTGCAAACTGTTCATTTCAGTGGTCAAGCCTTAAAAGGATCAACATATGTGATAAGAAAAGTCCTGCAGAAGTAAGGTTGATGTAGAATCAGGTAGAAATACGTTGTACAGATGTATACCCTTGCTCAGGGCTTGGCAGTTTTGTTTGGTTTTCTTTGTTTGTTCTAGTAACAAATCCATGGGACAAAATCCATCCGAGAGAACTCAAGGAAATCGTATCACAAGCAGGATCTATCGGGTGCATCAACTGCTAGCAAACCTAAAATATGACCTATATTAAAAGTCATCTGTGAATTCAATACAACTATTCTGCGCCTCTGATTTCCCTCTTAGGGAGTTTTCTTCAAAATTTTAAAGTAGTGTTTTAGAATAATATACCCTGAGTGGACATACACCAAAGGAAACTAATTACAGTTTCAAGCTTCTGGCATAAAGGGAAGAGAAAGAAGAAGGCTTGTTTCAGTTTTTACATTAGAAGAATATTACAGTGACTTTCAAACCAGTTTATTCATGTCAGTGTGTAATATATTACTGTGAAAAGCATAAAACTTTGTAACCAAACACTTGCTTGAGTTCAGATGAGTCTTCTGACTTATTCTACACCATGAAATCTCAGTACCTTCTTTCAGAGATCTGTCTTATCCTCGTAATGACACATACATGCAGCTCTCTGGCTATCCAGGTATGGTTTACATCCTAAATGTATAACCGCATCAAACAACAGCTGAACAGTAGACTCACAAGCTGCAAACAAAGAGGAGTTCAGTTAAAATTACTCTTTGAAGAGAATAGGAAACTAACAGAAATTACACTGGCAAAGAGAGAATGATGCTAAGAAAGAAGAAATCTTCTCTGGGCTTAGCAAATAGATTGTCAAATGAAAGACTGAACCAATACAGAATAATTTCCGAGTAAAGGTTTTTCATATTCCAAACAAAATGAACAAGGAAGTTCATTGCATATGGAAAGTTATCAGTGTTAGAAACAGAATCATAGAATAGTTTGGCTTGGAAGGGACCTTGAAAGTCATCTAGTTCCACACCCCCTGCCATAGGCAGGGACACCTTCCCCTAGACCAGGTTGCTCAAGCCCCATCCAACCTGGCCTTGAACACTGACAGGGATGAGGCAGCCACAGCTTCTCTGGGCAGCCCCATCATCCTCACAGGGAAGAATTTTTTGCTAATGTTTAATCTAAATCTCCCCTTTCTCAGCTTGAAGCCACTCCCCCTTGTCCTGTCACTATGTGTCGTAGCAAGTCCCTCTCCGTATTTCTTGTAGGCCCCCTTTAGGTACTAGAAGCTGCTCTAAGGTCTCCCCAGAGTCCTCTCTTCTCCAAGCTGAACAAGCACAAGTCTCTCAGCTTCTCTTCACAGGGGAGGTTCTCCAGCCCTCTGATCATTGAAAAGCCTAAAAAAAATCACTTGCTCCTGAAAAGATGAAAGAGCTGGTTTTCCTCCTCACTTTTTGCATCCCAATTTACGTAGAGGTTGCTGTCTTCAACAGCAGCTCAACAGAATTGAGCATTCATCAATTGTGACACTAAACACTAACATCATGACTTAACTGCAGTTAAATGAATCTGAGAAGTTTAAACACGGGCGTGTTCTAAAAACTTTCTGCTCTCTATGGGAGTACTTACCATAAAAGTGACACTGTGCAAGTTAAAAAGTGTGGTTATATCATGTATTCATCAGAAGCAGGCCAACAACCAGAATGAGTACCATATGGCCTGTTAAAAAACCCTAAAATATATTCACTAAGGGATAGCATTACTTTTGCTATAACAGTATATTATTCCAGTATCTTATTTCATAAAAGGAAACAATTTTTTTCTTACAGTTTACTAGCAATCACATGTAGTAGATATAAAGAAATAACCCACCAGAAAAATGAACATTCATCTATGCTATGGTAAGTGTAAGACTTATACATGCATTTTGGTCAAGTTATATTCTCATATTCATACTACTGAAGGGGAAGCATTATTTTTTCCCCTTAAGGTTAGTGCCAGCCCTGATCATTTTCCTGTGCTGTGTCACTGCTCTGCTGTACAAGTGACTGGGCTGCATAACAGAGGGACAGAACAAGGCACCTTTCAGCAATAGCATCAGTTTATGAAAACATGGCATTACTGCACTGTACAAAGATTCTTTTCCAATTAAGCTGATTTAAATTTGAAATGAAAGAGAGGTTTATTCACTCTTACCCTGGACACTCTCTGAGATTCCAAGTGTTTTCTGCACATTTCTGCAAATTTTGGAGAGGCAAGACTGAAACTGCTCATCACAATCATTTTTTGTATTGCCGCAAGTATCATAGCATCTGTCGTGGTGATTGCAGCACTTTGTCATCGACGGGATACCGATGTCAAACTGTGAAGAAAATCCCCCCATACTCACTCCATTGGTTTTTCAGTTAAGAAGGATGCAGCCTACAAATAGGCTGGAACAGTCATAAACTACAAACTAATGCAATCAATGCAGCTGTCATTCACTTATCTCTGCATTGTGCTGTTCAAGCTGCAGTGGTTTGGCTCCAGCCAGCGGCCAAGCACCCACAGAGTTGCTTGCTCACCTCCCATCCCCCTCCATGGAATGAAGAGAATAGGAAGAGCAAAAGCAAGAAAGCTTGTGGGTTGGGATAAAAACAGTTTAACAGATAAATGGAAAAGGAAGAAAATGCCACAAAATTAGCAGTGCAAAGGTAATTGTTTACCACGTCCCACAAGCAGATGGATGCACATCCAGTCTGAACAACAGCCACCTTGGAAGCCAAACACACAGACTATCACCATCACCCCACCTTTCTTCCACTACTCCAGTTCTTGTTGATGAGTGGGACTCTGCATAGTAGACAGTATTGCTCTTACCAGCCCAGGTTAGCTGCCCCTGCTGTGTCCCCTCCCATCCTCTTGCCCAGCTCCAGCTTGGGCTCTGGGGTGGTGGAGGGGCAGAGTACGGGAAAAAAGAGAAAGCTCTAAAGCTGTACAATCACTGCACAGCAATAGCCAACACTAACAGTGTTCTGGCCCAAATTCCCAAACACAGCACCGTGCAGCCTGCTGTGAGGAAACTCCATCCCAGCAAGATCCAGTACATAAGCTAATGTGTATTTTCTTTCTAGCACTGAGCAAAATGGATTAGTGTCAGTAAGGACAGAAGGAGTCAGAGCCAAACCCTCCACTCTCACAAGGCTATAATTGGGGTTATTCAATGCTTTCGAGATTCTGAGAACAAAACAATAAACCAAACATTCAAAAATTACAAATTAATCATCAACATTCAGTTTCATCCCTATCATATTTTATGTCAGTGGTGAAAATATTTATGCTGTGTTCATTTATAACACTAAATTTTTTTCCATATGTTACTACCAAAGCATGCATTGGAGCTGATAAAGGACACTGGACACGGATGCTGTCTCATCCTTAGAACAGCAGGAGAAGACTGCCTACATTGAGGAAAGTTGATACATGGAAGACACACAAAAAGGCCCCAAACGTAAGTACTCACTTGAACTCCAAATAGAGGGGATCCACAACCATTTGGTGGTGATGGTTTATACCCATAGCGAGGAAAGGGTTTTGATCCTGAAAAAGGTAATTTATCATGACTCAAACAGATTTTTTTTTTCCACAGAATTTTAGCACTATTAAAACGCATCACAGGCATTTGTGTGGCTTAAGACAGTATCGTTACATTGTGAACTTAAATATGTACTTAGGCACCTAAATATCAACAATTCCTAACAAATTACAACTTAGGGATGCTAAGCATTTTTTAAAACACAGGGACAAGACACCTCAGCAAGTGTCACTGTTAGGTTAAAAAAACAAGCCTGAGTTACTGAAATTGATGTGTCATTACATTACAGAGTACTTCAGAGTAAGTTCATTGATACTTCTGTGTTTTATATGCAATCACCAGTGGTGGTCTGATTATTTTTTTAGCTTAAACTTTAAAATTAATTGTAATGAAACATTTTTATTTCTACAACTCTAACGTTAATAAAATTTAGATCAGTGCAGACTGCTAAAGCCACATCTCCCCAAATGCTTACTAGTGCTCCAAGGCATGGAATTCTGCATCCCAGCTTAAGAAAGACTGCGGAGTTAATTTGAACAATAAACCCCCTCCCCTTGTTTCTGTATTAGAAACAAACCGAGGCCACAACAGAAAGTAAGAAAGAAAAAGCATATTCGAAAAGTTGATGTTCTAGTACAGAGAGGAAACCTCACGGTGTCCTGGCCACTCCTGCGGAACCAGGGTGCCGTCACCGAACTCCTTTCCTGACTTGACACGTATAAGAAGAACTTGTTAGTGAGGTTTCCTCCGCGGCTGCGACCCGGTTACCCGGGAGGGTCGGCAGTA
>JASSUY010014025.1:0-11806 GCA_032466535.1 Forpus xanthops
TGTCCTCTGTAGCATTGAGCACCACCCCATGTCAGGTCTTCCCCGGCCCATTCTGGCTGGGTTCTTGCACTGCTCTCACACCACTATGAAAGATTTAGGATAAGGTAATATCTAAAGTAAACTAGGCTAAAATCAACCGAACTGAGCTAATCTAAACTAAAATAAAATTAGGTTAATAACTTTACTTATAAATAAATAAAATACTCTTTCCACCTGTAACCTTTCTGATTTGTGTCTTTGAAAGTGTTTTTGGTGCTGAAAACCCATTGGCACTTCAGGTAAATAATGGTCTTATCATGCAATCCATTGTGAGTGCAGGGAATGGAGTGGAACGGAATGGAATGAAACAGAGCGGAATGGAATGGAATACAACGGAACGGAACATAATGGAACAGAACAGAACAGAATAGAATAGAATAGGACAGTGCAATGGAACGGAACAGAACAGATTAGAACAGCTATGATATGTCATGCATATAGTTCTGCATACAAGCTTTGGCATCGGTCTGAAGGACTATCTGCAGTGCATATCCCGAGGGAGGTCGATCCCAGGCACTGAGGCCACTGGACCCTGACAGACATAGACCTGCACTCCTCATCTACTCTCCTTTAGACATTATGGGGTGTCACTGGAGAGACAGTATAGGGTGTAGGCTCTGCCACCGCCGGGGCAGTCAGAGCTGACCCTGTGAGTCCCCTCTGGCCTCAGCGGAGCCGTCGACCCCGTTGAGGGCTCAGGGCTCCCTGGGAGGGTGTCCCAGCTCGGAGCTGAGGCTCCTGCACGCGGGGTTCCCCTGGCTCCGGAACTGGAGCTCCTCCTTGAAGCTGCTTCCCTCCGCAAGTGAAATAGTGAAAATATTGCAATACTTACAAATACAGTGTATTTCTATCACTACGGCCTTGTCCTGTCCCCACAGATTTCCCTGTTGGGTCCCAAGGTGATAGCATATAGTCTGACCTCGTTTGAACATCCTTGTGTTCATCCATCTGAAGGAAATGTCAGAACGCATGCCTGGCGGTCAGCTGATCCTGAAATATAAACATTTACCAGTGAGCCCATATGTTGCTTTCAAAAGACTTTCTCCAGCTGTGGAGTGCATAAAGTAGTATTGTAGATTAAATGATTGATCACATGCTTCCACAGGCTCATGTTTGGTTGATTGAAAAGCTCGTTAAAAACTGAAGTATAATTTCACGAAAATAGTGAAACCACTTCCTAACAGAGTCTCTTGAGCATTAACCATTGTGTATCTTAGGTGAAACAGACACCCTTTGGGAACAATAACGTGTGGGCATGGCATTAAAGGTGATCACACCATGTACGCAGGGGCAGCAGTAGATGTAAAGTTTTATGTATAACCTAAACTATGAAATTTCCTCATTTTCAAGCTCTGCACTGTGCTTCAGTGTAGCTTCAGAAGGGTTGGATCCTTCACATACTACCACTTTCATGAGTCCAGCATAAACCTAAACAGTAGACATAAGTATCCTTCCAGCAATCTCTCAAAGTCGACCCTTATGTTTAATGCTAAGTAAATGGTTTGTTAAACTAGGCTGGTTTATTTTCTTGGAATGGAGCCTCTCTGGCTTATTTGTTTTCGTTCATTTGGAAAGCTGTAAACCCCACTTCAAGTTTTGTTTGTGCTGCATACCTCCCTTGAGCTGCTAGTTTACTCATTTCCAGAATGGTCACTTTCTGGTTGTGGTTTTTCTTCATGTTCACTTTGCTTGCAGGTGTTCTATGACTGTCTCTCCTTGCTCCCTACATATCTGTAAAACAAAATTCTTTTTGAATCAGTTTCTGAAATGGACAGCTGAGTTGTGGAACCACTCTCCTATAATCACTGGCAGAACATGGGGTGTATTTCTTCTCATAGTCACAGAAATTAAGAGCATTGTCCAAGCTGAGTTCTTGAACAGTCTCAGTATGGAAAAACTGAAAAAGGAAAAGCTTTTTGATGCAAAATTTCTCCTATACTTTGTCTGGCTGTAAAACACTCATGGGATTTCAGTGGCACACTAGTAATAGGATTCTAATATTGAATTTCTTAAAGACAATCACTGGGATAGACTGTATCTCAGTCAAGTCAGATCTAAAGAATACTTTCTTAAGTTGCAAACATCTGTTTAATGGCTTCACAGAATGCAATATATGTTTGTTAATACGCATTAGTCAACTTCACTTCAAACTGGAAACAGAGAGGGGAGAGAGGCTTAATGCTTCTAGGTTTTCTAAAAGCAAAAAGTGTTTCTTAACTTAGCAAAGTGTCCAGTATACCAATCCATACTTTCCTCAAACCAAATCATAGCCATGACTGTGCATATTATTTTGAAGTGCGAGTATACGAACATTTTTTAATTGGTGGAACAAGCAGGAGTACTGGCAACATCAAAAGTGTATATTGATGAACTGTTCGAAACAAAAAGTTCTGGTAACATCTGGTGCCTTGTGACTCTCTATATGAATACTTTCTAGGGGCCAAAGTTAAAATTGGCCTCTATTAAGTCCAAAATTAAATAAAGTGCTGTCATGTTAATTGTTTTCCTATTAACATAGCACCACCTTATAGCACTAGAAACTAGTACTTATTTTTCCACTACAAATAAACTAACTGTGGCACAGAGAGTTGGACTAAGGGGGATAGAGCTGTTAGGTTACTGTAATTGCAACCCACTGTAGCTTTGGCATCACTTCTCTTTCTGTCCCTGTTTACCTTTCCTTTGTTCTAGTACATATTTATCCTTTCACCTGTAAATTGATACTTTTCAAAGGTATTCTGTCGGCACTACATGAACTCTTCCCAGTAGAGCTTTTCTTTAATGTTAAAATGCCCATTTTAATTAAAAAGAAGTGAGTTCACACGTGCAGTGTTGCAAATTGTGAATGGCTTGTCAAACAGAATGTGAACTCTAATGTTCTTTACTGTTCTCAAGATATAGGAGTTTTACCTGTATTTATTTTACTTTTAGAGTCCTAAAATTTATAGGGTATAGGTATTTGGGAAAAAAAAAAAAGAGCTGTCCCTTACGAAATTTTGTGATTCCATTAAAGACCATGATTTTCATTTATGGAATCCCTAGTTTAATATTAATTCATGTTGTGGGTTGACCTGAGCCAGCGGCTAAGCACCCACACAGCAAATCATGCCTAAAAACTGCAGGTTTTTTAAGCTATTTGTTGCTGGTTTGGTCTGGCTGGTGGAAGTAAAAAGAGAATGCAGAAGTACAGTAGGTAAAGAGCAAATGCTCAGACTAAGCCCAGCAACATGAAAGCACATGAGGTTTTTTTAAACAACTGAGTAATCCCAACCTGATTTAGTATAAGCTTTTGCTGATGAACTACTGGAAGAAATGTTCCATCACAAAAGATTGTTTATATTACTGTCATGATTGTTTGTCTCATCTTCTTTTTTTTTTTCCTTCTAAATTGCGGGACTATTCTTAGGAATAGTAAAGAATTCAAGAGAACATATAGCTCTGAACAGTAGAAAAGTCGAACCAGTTCGTATACAATAAGCTACCCTAATTGTTTGCCAGATAAGCATTTGAATGGGTTTTTCTTCTTTTTCAAAGGCCCTAGAGAACTGGGAAGCAAGCTAAGGCAGTCATCCTCCTGGAAATCTTTTAGAAATCGTGATGTCTAGCATAATTTGCTTGTTTCAGGGCTAGTGAAATTGCCTAAATCCATGCTTCATAATGCTTTCAACAGGACTGTGGTGATTGCCACTGGTCTTGCTTTGCAATTAAAGCAAACCTCCATCACATCCATTTTCAGCAGAACCTAGAGGATCTTTTGAAGGGAATGGAGATATTGCCACTTGGACCATGAAGTGTGTTTGCTTGGATAAAAGGGGTGGAGAGATGTTTTGACCATGATCTACTTTGCTTGATTCTCCCAGGTTTTACTTGTGTCAGGCTGGCGGATTCCCTTTCTCCTCCATATTCTGAACTACCTACCCATTTTTGCATGAGTCTTAACCCTTCAGAAGTTATGCAGAATGAATAGAGCAAACATCGGGCACACCTCAGAGAAAATTAGTATCTCATCTTAAGTATGTTGATAAAGTGTTGGACATGTCCATGTTTTTTCTTCTTGTTGGCAGATGTTTTTGTAGTTTATAATAAAAAAAGGAAGGAAATGTTGAGGAAAATTTTCAGTGCACCCAAAAGTATCTTTCATAGAGATTTTGTCATCAAACAACTTGGAGGTTTTAGAAATTCTCATGCTTTCCCTCAGTTCTGTCCCTCTCCCTCTCAACAGTGTTTAAAGGTTTATATACCACAACAGTTTTTCACAAGGTGAATATAAAGAGGTATTTAGAACAGTCCTGGTCTTGTTAAAGTATATAAATAAGTGACCAGGTTTTAAACACCACTCTGCATTCAATTCTTAACAGCCTCTTTAGGATGTACTGAATGCTGGACATGCAACTTAAAGTGGTAGCAGTTCTAAAGGTGATGAATTCATGTGGATAGGAGGACTGGGAAATTTTTGGTGCTTTTTTAATTACCAAGGCATTCGTTCAGTATCTGCAGCAGCAACCTGATTTTTGGGAAATACCAGCATGCATGGGCTCTGTCAAGTCTTTCTGACAGCTTTCTGGCAGCTTGCCACTACCACACATCACAGCTGTGACAATGGGTTAGAGGAGTCCTTCTGTTTGTGACATCTGTAAGTAGCATATGATTATCCATTCAAGCTTTCACTTTTTCTTTCGCCCTCCAGATCAAGCAATCATTCTTAACTTGGACTAATAGGGGTGTATCTGGGATGTAGTGTTTAATCAATGAACAGATTCTGTTTCTCCCACCAGACAACAGAGGCATCCACCTTTTCTTAATAGAAATTCCAGTCTGGTGAATGAGTATTAGTATATTTTTTATTTCCCATTACAAAGTGCAGAACAGTCATTATATAACAGCAGAACAAGAGAAACAAAAGGACATAGCTACTGGAAGTAAGTTGCTTTGGAATATAGATTTTTAAAGTGTGGCATGCTTTTGCTATAAAAACACTGGAAACAATTTCTCCTCATTGGATAATTGTAGATGAATCAGAATCTATACAAATTTAAAAACAAAATCAAAAATAAATACATTATTTACATGCTAGCAGCTGCTTCTGTAAAGGGAGATGTACCATGTTGGTACATGCACACTATTGCTAAACTGCCTTGAAAAATCAAGAAGAGGATCCGCATGCAAGCCTAATTATACAAAAAGCAATGTCAGTGACACTAGAGTAATCTTGAACAGAACACGCATAAAATGGAGGTGTTCATCTGGGACCTTGGATGGTATTAATAAGGGTTTTGTCAAATCAAGAGATCATTAAAGAAATGTGCTGTATATATCTTAATGACAGACTATTTAAGAGCTTATAAGGATCCCAAATGGGTATGGTAATTACCTTAATGGCCTGCTGATTCTTTCCAGACATAGGACACTAGCTATTGGAGTAATGTCTGTCTCCTAATTTTTTGACTTACTGTAATAAAATAAGAAATACAATTCCTGTTACTATAAAAACAAAAATAATCACTCCTTCAAAATTTAATCACTGTAGAGCTCCATTAAATTATCTGAACTAAACTACGATTTACCTTTTTTATGAAGTCTGGGTTGAGTTTAAATAGAATTTATGGATGGGATACACTGCTAAATTGGTAGGGACCAAGGCAATTGCCTCTGTGCTTGCTGCTTAAATCTTCTTGGTTCTCTTAGAAGGATCTTCTGTTGCACTGAAGAAAATTCCATTTTTATCCTGGAAGTCTATTTGTTTTTTTCCTAATCATAGTAAAATTTAGGTTATTTGAGGAAATGGCAACTAAGTCTGTACTAGAAAGGTACTATAAAGATATTTGCAGAAATAGATATGAAAAGACAAACCGGGAAGATTACTCTTTCTGTGCAGATATCTGTGTTTGAACATCCTTTACTATCTGCCATGCTTCTTGATTCATCAAGTAACAGTTGTCTTGATAAAATTGCTTGTTTCACTGATCATGAGAAGTATGGAAAAACAGGAATAACAGCAAGCCCTTTTTTTTCCCCTCTGAATCATGCAAAGATGTATCTGACCTCCACATCAAGGAACTCCCAGAAGAGGAAAGCTGCATGAGTAAACCACTGATACTAGACCTCTCTGGGCTGTAGGTCATAGGTCTGCTACTTCAAAGAAAAATACTTGCAAAGTTCTCCCAAGAAAGAAACTTTAAAAATGAAGAGAGGTCAACTTGATCAGCTTTTCATCATGATTTTGACGAGACCTGTGTTGCTGCTCATTAAGCAAACTCTATTACAATAGGGGCAGAGTTATCTTGGGCCCTAGTGTCACTGCTGGAGAAGCCAAGCGTGGATTAGCTTGGATTTTCCATGTGCGGTAGTAGCTGTATTCACAGAATACAGGCCTTCTCTGCAGGACATACTGTTAAGCTCTAGACTTCATTTAATGCTCCTCTGTCCTTAGGATTTGAATTCTGTGCGTCTCAGTGCACTGCCTGATATTATTTGAGGACACTATACAAGCACTGTGATATTTCTATAGCATGAAAAATTATTGCTTTGCAAGAACAGTAATGTATCGACTGGCATGTAGGGATGGCCGACGGCATAAAGCTGGCTGGAGGAGTGTTGCGTGGAGATTAAACCTGATGCAGTTCAATTCAAAAAGTATTGACTTTCAGAAAGGATAGCAGAATGAAGTATCTTTTGAGCAATGTTTTAGAAGTGTCTATGTGACAGACTGTTGGAATAATCCAGATCATAGGTAGGAAACTGAACTATGAGTTAAGCAGTATAGGTGATCAGATAGTTTAGATGTGTTGTTTTTAACAAGATTTATTAAATTCTTGGTAAATTGAGAGCTGCCAGAATACCATGGCTGCTGCCATACAGGTGGAGAGGAAGAAAATTATTTTGAAATCCATCTCACTAGTGCAATCCCTGGCTGTGATTTGTCACTTGCTGAAGTTCTTAAGGTCTTCTCAACATTCAAGTTTAAAAAAAGTCCTTTGAAGTATCATGAATGGGCATGTGGCAAATGACAAAAATACTACAAATTCTGTAGTGACAGAGTGACTTTTGTAAGACCATGCTTATCCAAAATATCTTCACATTTGTCCTTTAATTCAGAAGAAGTACTGATTTTTTCATTCTGCCTATTTGTTATTTCCGAAGGCCTGAAAATTAGGGGAATGAATACTAGTGGATGAGAATTTGTGTTGTTAAGCTCTGCTTTCCACTACCTTTCTTTTCAGCAGCTGGTGACAGATGAGAAGACCAGAAAGACTTGGAAATTGTGTCTTGTATGGAAGACTAGTTTCCTTTACATCACCTGTACAGTACCTGAGACTGCCAAAAAAGCTTATCTTAAAATACTTGTGGCAAGAAGATGTAGCTACTAATTCAGGAATGACTAAGGTGAAGATGCAGCAGCATTTTAACTGACCTCAAAACAGAACCCTCATTTAGTTCAAACCAAACGTTAGTAGTCAAGCAGTTAATGATTTTTTTTCCCCCATGTCCATGAAGCTGTTGACCTGTGACATGGTTTTTATTGAACATTATTTACATTTCATCCTCAAATTTCATGTAGTCATTACTCATTAAAATATGAAAGCAAAGATGATTATTAGAAGGAAGAGCTGCCTGTGTGCATATGTTTCTGATCTTGGTATTGGCCAGCTGAATTGAACTGATGTCATCTCCTCTTAATCCCTGGGCTGACTGCTTCTGTGAGGAGTCAGGCCTTGGGAATTGATTCTTTACTGTGAGGGTAGGGAAACAGTTGAAGAGTTGCCCAGAGGAGCTGTAGATACTCATCTCTGGCAGTGTTCAAGACTAGGTTGGACGGGCTTTGAGCAACTTGGTCTTAGTGGAAGGCGACCCTGCCTGTGGCAGGGAGATGTTGGAACTGGATGATATTCAAGGTCCCTTCCAGCTCAAACCATTCTATGATTTTTTGAGTTGTTGAATTTTTAAGAGAAGAAACAAAACACAATTGCTTTAAAATGTGTCTTTGGCAGAGAAATGTTCAAAGTTGCAAAGAAAAGTGCCACTTGCTTAGGGTGGTATTACCTCTGCGCTGTTGTCTTTGTGGGCATACTTAGGCTTACTTCTCACTGTAAATTGTCACTCAGCCCCAGGAAGTAAAAAAAAAGAGATAAAAGTGTGTGTGGTCCCCAGCTCCATCAGCTTCCTCCTTTACACTTCTGCAGATCTGTTTCCCTCTACCCTCGTCTGTTTTTCCAGGGCATTTTATGGATCATGCACTTTTTTATCAGCTTCTTATTTCAATTCTACAGCTGTACTATTTAAATATATGTTTTTTTTTTTTCCTGGAGTCACTGTGCATTTATTCTAAACTAATGCAGAAAACAGTTTAATGTGACTGATTTTCCTTCACTCTCTAGTCAGTGAAGGCATGCATACACTGATAATGATGGAAAAAAAATAGCTGTTATCTGAGTTGTGGTGTTGGCTGGTTGGTTGGTTCATGTATTTGTTTTTCTGCTGCAACAGGCATATGTGAATTGATGTTTTCACAGCTCTGCTCAAGCCTTGTACAGTCAGTAGTGCAGGTAAGTTACAAGCTGGGTGTTTGCATTCAGATAACCTATGAGCTAAACATCTATTGCTTATCTGCATGCTAACAGTATTTCAGAAGTGCTGGCTTATTTGTCCTACATTCTGTATTGGAAGTTTTGTGCTCCCTTGTTTACTTTACAGTCAGTGACTGACAGAATGACTATTTACACATACTTAATTGGTTCTCCAAACCCCATGGTATAAACCTTGCACACCCTTTGGTGATCTTTACACATAGTGTCCATTTACAGTCTCTTGTTATAGCCAAAATTCTCCAAAATAAACAGGCTCAGATCAGTCTCTTTTGTGATCAGGAGACAGAAATTATATTCTTCTAGAAGCTACAATTTTTTTGTCACTTTTGTACCATTTTCTAAATGAGCAGAAGTAATTGGTTGAATGGATAATTACTGGTAAAATATCCCCAGCTTCTCTTCATCATCTGACAATGAGTGCAAGAGACAGTCATTCTGACACTGAGCTATGATTAATCAAGTCAAAAGAAGAGTTAATCACAAACAAGGCATTATAAAAATCTAGCTGGAATATATTTCTGTTGATGCAAGAATATGAGGTTAAGTCTGTGTTCAGCGCTTGATCATGTGGAGTTGCACTGTTTCAGACCAGAGTAAGTTTCTCCTTCTTCCAGGGGTTGGAGTTTTTTGCCTTATTTTTAATCATAGCCTTATGTGGGTGGTATTTTTGTTTGGTGAAGGCCACCTTAATTTCACAGAGATCATATGAAATCAACAAGTCTTGTCATTTTTCTTAACAAAATAGCTACCATTAAAAGATTCTGAAAGACACAAAAAAACCCTTGATCATACTAACTTATAAGATGTTTGCTTCTTTATCATTATTTTGACCCATCTTAAGAACCGCTAGAGATTTTGTGAAGTACATCTTTTGCTTATTTGCAGTGGAGGATAAAATTACAGAGCAATTTTGTTCTTAGGATAAAGATATTCTGTAAGCAGAAGGCAATGACAGCTGAAGGGTTTTTTTTATGTGGCTCTGTAATTCACTAATTAAAAAAGATCATTCTAGCAAACAGGACTGCCTCTTGAGATAATGCTTAATGAGCATTTCAGTGACTGAATGCCTTTAAACTCTGGTCAAGATTGCTACAGTTTGCATTGCATTCAACAAGACTGTATATTATAGCACACAAATTAGTCTTAGCTTTCATCAAAGAACTTTGAACTGTTTAACATATTTATATCTCTGTATTACATTTGTTGAAATAATTGAATTTGTAACATTTACAAGCCTGCATAAATCTCTTAGCTGCATGTTACACAGCATCAGTTTTATCTCATTAATAATAAAGTCTTTTGACATAATGCCACAATACAGACACTGGTTATCATTCTTTGGGGAATCATCTGTTTTGGGAGATATATAAAGGACTGTTTACAGAGTGACATGTACTGCTGACTGACTGAATCTTAATACAACCAGCCTTCTGTGAACACAACCACAGCTTTGGTAAGACTACCTGTGGGAAATGTATGGTAGGGTTTGATGAGGTTAAAAAAAAACCTTCTCAGGAATACTCATTAAAAGGCCTAAACTTTCTTGATGATCTTCATAGGTTCCATTGTCTTCAGAGGGGAATTAAAAACAATACACTGCCCAAATTAAAACCATAATGATATAAAGTCAGTGGCCATTAATAAGCCAAAGCAGATGTTCTTTTCACCTGGGATACTGCCTGGGAGTCAGCAGCTAATTGCTGATATTGCAACACTACCAGAAAGAGCAGGGGATTTCTGTTTGTTCAGATTATAGAATCCCTATTTCACACTGAGGAGTTGAGGATTTTAATGCATCGTGAGCTGGTGGTTGCTGCCACAGCGGAGCCTCACCACATGCTCTATCAGCAACAGGCTCTGTAGGATGGTGCCTATAACAAGCCTCCAGTGAAACAGCTGTCATGTGTTTTATACTTCATCAAGGGGTTTGGGAAAAAAACAAAAACAAGCTTATTAGGTTAACTATATGTAGAAATTTGTCAGATCAGGAGTGACTGAAGGTAACTGTTACGGAAGTAATACACTGCTGTAGCTGTTCTTTCTTTTATTGTCAGGATAATTGAAATACTTTAAAGAAAAAGCAAATCTCATGGGTATAGAAGCAGTGCTCCACTTTTAACACTGCCTTATGCTTTGTCTCTTCTTCATTTTATTTTTTTAATTTTTTTTCCAGAACTCCTTATGTCTGTGCCTAGAAGGGTTGATACTAACTTGGTATTCAGTCAGGAAAGTAGAACATTTGATAATTTCCTTTCTAATTAAATTTTTATTCATTTTCATTGTCAAGATTCCCATAATCCTACAGTTTTTTGGTAATGGTTCTTTCCATTCGTAGAAGTTGTGTAATAGAGGACCATATTCACTGTATATTGTGAATCTAACAGTGAATTCCACCAAAGCATGCAGGCACAAATTATTTAGGATTCTCAGTGGTTTTCACTCAAGTATATGGAATTTAAGATATAGGGAGCATCATTATATCTGATTTTCAGATGTCTGGCTCCCAGGGTGCCACTACCTATACAGAGTGCATAAAAAAAGACACATAGAAATGTACTCCTCATCAGCCAGCATGCCATTAGCTAGATGGCTGAATTGCTTAAGAGAGATTCCTCTTTTTATGAATAGTGCTTTAAGCCCAATATTGCATCAGATTTGAAATTCCTCCTCCCTTTGATTTAAATGGACCATTAATTTCAGTTGGATGCAGGCATCTCAGTATCATTTCTGGATTTAGTCCTAAGTGCAACAGTGTTGTTACATACAACATATTCTGTTAAATGTAAAGTGATGGCTGCATGAAAACCATTTGCCTCTGTATTTTGGCTTTGATGGTGTGAAACTAACTTTTTTTTTGAAGCCCTCATTTGTTCCGGTGGTTTGGTTTTGTTTTCTTGTCATATCACATTAAGTGGCACTCTATTTGTTCTACTTTTATTTTTTCTTTATCCACATATTCTTTACCTTAACCCTGAGAGTTTAATATTTATGAAAAAATGCCAGTTCTAGGTTTGAGAAGACAAACTTCAGGTAAAGCTTCTCATTTTCTTCAGTTTCACATGTGTGTCGTGGGTTCAGCAGCAGCAGTCATTTTTCTCTTTTTCTCAGTAGCTGGTGCAGCACTGTGGTTTTGGTTTTCAGCTTGGGAACAGTGCTGATAACACCAGTGTTTATAGTTATGG
>JASSUY010014026.1:0-22603 GCA_032466535.1 Forpus xanthops
CCTGCCCATAGCAGGGGGATTGGAACTAGATGATCTTAAGGTCCTTTCCAACCCTAACTATTCTATGATTCTATGAATATCTAAGTTACACATAAATTGATATTGAGATAATACTCTTGTCAACAAGCAGTGGTGAAAAACAATTCTTTAAAGTGATTTTGCAAAATGTCCTAATTCCTGTGCTCTTTAGTGCACATAAAGAAAGCCTGAAACTTTTTCACATTCCCTCTCAGCACACGGTCTGTTAGTTGGTTGTGTTGGGCTTTTTTATGAGACATGCACTATTTATAATAACTTTTTGTCTAAAACCTGTAAGCAGGTCTGGAGACTCAAAGGCACAAAGAACACAGACTAAAAATCAATACTGAGGAGAGCAAGTGACCTTTAGGCAGATTAATTATAATGAATTAGATTTTGGGAAAAAAAAGAAAATAATTCCTATTTTCCTCTTATTTTGGTAAAAAATATTCCCTGGTTAAAACATCACTATCCTAACTATTCAGTGAAGACTGTGAAAACTCTCATCCCAGTTCTCTTTGACAGATTATGTTCAAATATGTAGGCACCATGAACAAGGAGTGTTTAATTAGCAATGGATGATATATTGATACTATATGACTGAATCTGCGAAGAATACCCAATGCTACCAAAATTATTAGACATGATGTTGCTGTAAAGGAAATGATACTCAGCTTTGTGTATCTACACAGCCAAGCCCACTCCATAGAGATCCTCAGAGCTAAGACAAGGACGTTTCCCAGTATCTCTGCTGGTGAGAAGGCTGGAGGATTTCCCCTTCCCTCTCTGCAGGTGGCAACTCTCACTTTCTCCAGTAAGGACCTAAGGCACAGCAGAGCAGCCCTGACAAAAGCTCTACATGTCTGAGTGATAGAAGGCAAAAAAGTCTGCAGAAATTGAGTTTCAGGAGTAGAGAATCATGTTGTGCTGCAGCTTTTCTGAGAAGATGAAGTGACTCTGAAACACCTCCCTGTCACACCAGCATGATCTGGTCAGCTGCGGATATAAGGTGAGAGACAGAAAAGTGGAAGAGGAAGCTGCAATAATGAAAAGCCCCAGTAGTGCTTCCCCAAGCAGCCCAATGGTACCACTTACATGGTGGTATTCCTGGAATATTAGGAAAGTGAGTCAAATAGCCTGACCATCTTACTAATACCACTAGCAAATGTACCAAGGCTCTCCTTAATTTTTCCAATGAAAGCCTTCTTCTCTTACAAGGAGACTCTATTTTCCAGGTCACATGATTCCCTTTCTCTCTGACACTAATAAAACTCTCTCTGCGATGCTGATAAACTAAACCCAGAGGCAATCAGGAACACATTATCTCTGAATAGGAACATGCACATTCAACTGAGGTAGCAGCAACTTTTTTTTTTTTCCTGGACAAATATGGAAGCAGTTGGGAGAAGTGTTAAACTAGAATATGTTCACAAAGACCCACAGAAAGTGCGGATTCCAAGATGTGCTGAATGTGCCTAAGTTACCACTGAAAGATGACAAAACATGCTGTATATACCACACAATTACTGACAGAATGTTTAAGTTCTGGTATCTTTTATCAGTAATTGTGCACTCTCTTAAACAATAATTACTACTACAAATGTGTATTTGATGTCCTGCTGTTAATTTCTGGCCCTTTAAACTCCAGTCTGCCAATGGGAAATAGAAGCATTTGTTAAGAGGGGATAAGTATATTTGATAAATTGCAGGGATTAACATGATCTTAAATTAGTAAAGAAATTTAGTCTTTTTAATATTTATTTTCTTGCTGCTGCTCAGTTTTTGACAGCAGAAGACATGACAGTTATATAAATATACTTCAAACAGAGGATCTTCTCAGGGTGGGAAAGGCATCTTTTTGTTCTTACTGGTATTTAAGAACTACATTTTCAGTAATTGTCAGACCCATGTTAGCAGTCACAAATTCCCTCTTGCTTCTGGGATAGCACCACCTAGTGACTATTACACAGATTGGAGACTGCTGCTTGGCAAAAACCACCTACGCTGCAAATTCCAGCGCTAGCTGCAAGCAGATGTGAGAATGTGTTGTCACTCGTCTTCAAACAAAACGCCAGAAAATCTGGCAGAAGGCTCATTTCAAGTCACTGTTACCTGGAAAGCTGCAATATGGCTTCCTTGTAAATTATTAACTTTCACATCAGTCATTAATCTACAAAAAGCTGGAGAAAATGATCAAGATTATGAACTCTGTATTTTTTTCTGGTTTGCTTTAGGAATAAAGCACATGTTGTATGGAGAGAAGAAGGTTAAGAAGCAAGGACACAGTATGATGGGGCATTTACACAGTCGTTGCTTACAAAATCCTTTGTAGAAAGTTAAAAGAATAGTATTATCTTTCTTCAGTGAGCAGAGATGAAGCAGTATTGCCAGCAATACCTTCTGTTCTCAGCCAAACCTTTCATTTATCTTGCAAGCTGCCAAAACTAAACCTGGCAACAATCTGATTTGAGAACACAGAGGCCCCAACACAGGCTGTGAGCGCCAATTATATTAGACAGCCAGAAAAAATAGCGTAAAATCACAAAGACTCTCCAAAAGATAAAAATGACATAGGGGGTTTGAGCTATTCTTATAACATTGTGCACAAGAGCATATGCATAATCATTTTTTAACAGGATGTCCTGTACCAACTTCACAGAAATACATGTAACACTGAACTTGCTGTGTGTTCATCACGGAAAGGTAAATGTTCTACAGCAGGAGGCTTCTGCACACAGTTAATGAAAAACAAAAGTGGAAACACACCTGGTAACATGGTAACTATACATTACGGCAATGAGAACTATCTTCTTACTGAAGTTTTCATGCATCTTGGGCAAAATACCCAAGTTCAGTGCTGTTGCCACTGTAAATATCTTTAAAACGTCAGAGAAAAATACTTCACATGAAAGTATCAGCATTCTTACTTAAAAATGGCAATAAGATCAAACGTGTAATATTTACAATTTGGACTGATAAATGGGACAAAGCACCTAATCTGCTTCATCCTCACAATGAGCTCTAAGGTATAAAATGACTAGTAAAAAGAGATGCAGAGACACATTTGACCAGATGTGAGCTTATTGTTTGCTTTGCTTGAACCATCTAGCATGAGTAACAGAATCTCTTTTACCAGTTTAACAGACTCAAATGTCAGAAGTAGACAAAAAGATTCTTAGTTCCCCAGTTGGGGACAAACCAATCCTACTCCATCTTAAACTATATTCACCTTCACCTCAGCTTGTCACAACTGAAAGGAGGAGATTCCTCATTGGTTCCTCACCTCTCAGGAAACTCTAAAAGCATAATTTAAAGGGGTGTAACCCAGAGCCTTCTAATTGCAGAAAAAGAACAGAGATATTTTAATAGGAATCTAACCTATGTAGTTATAAACAGTTATTATGCTATAAATTTTACAGGTGCAAAGAAGGCTCAAATATACATCTTTTTCCAGATGTTCTTTTTCTACATCTCAAGAGAGACTAAATGCACCAGAGAGGTGCATAGACTAGAGGCTATGACTAGGCTGCTGAGGATGCAGAAAACTCAGATAGAGCTGCTATACAGGCACAGAATTTGCCTGTACATTACATCTACAGCCTACGTACAATAAACCTTCACACAACTAATGCATGTACACTTATTTCTACCTAAAAATACATCATTGTTTGCGCATGTCATATCAGATCATGTAATCTAACAGAATCCATCACAATTAAATAACTTCTTAGCATTACATCTTTTTCTTAATTGTTATGAAAAAATATTTTACATATAAGAATTGAGAAATGCGTACATTTGTTGCCCTGTATGCATGCATACTGCAGACCATTTGTACAGGTTAATGGTATTCCATCATCTATCTGTGGAGTAATCAAAGTTCATCTTGCTGCTCTATTCAGCTATAGAAATATAGAAAACTTTTATGTAAGTTAGTGTCAACAAGTTTTAAATCAGCTGAATTAATTAATTCTAGCAGATTAGTATGCGTTTTTCATAATTTGTAAGAAACTCTATCTATTGCAACTATGCCTCTAAATAGATTGATATTACCTTCAAAACAACTTGATCTACATTACAGCACTTATGAATTGTAAGACACAGTGCAATCTATCAACTGAGAATTGATCTTAGTAACAAAGAACCAAGAAACTCCTATATTCTCATCCTGCTCTGAGTTCTTGCACTTTCTCTGGAGTGAGGGATAAATCTTTCTATGTTTTTTAGAAGAATTTATGTCCACATGTTTAAAAAATAATAATAAAATATGGCAATATAATAACATTTTAGCTATCTAGGAAACTTCAACCGGCAGAGCTGAAAAAAGAATTTAAAAAAAACTGTCTAGAAACAATTACAAATTTGGAGGAGTAGGTAGCTGAAGATATTGCAATATTAGCAAAGCTGTGCAGAAAATACCTGTCTTTGTTAGTGGGCTAGAGAACAGCTGCTGAAGAAGTTTGTTCTCTGAAGTTCGCAACACCACCACTATGTCAGCAGGAAGTGTGTCTCTGTTCTTCTCAAGGAATGCACTGGCATCATATAATACCTAGCATGGGAAAGAGAAAAGTTGTCAGAAGAACTACCATGTTCTTTAAAATGTGAACAGAGAGGATGACCAAGTAGACCAGTTAATTTGGCTCTGGCATGCCAAAGAATTATCTGCAAAGCGTATGGCTGTAGCAGTGTCTTCAGAATGTGAAATATCTATAAATGGCACCTATATTCATAGCATGTCACTGTACATCAAATTGGGTTAAGTGGCTTAAAACATGTTGCACTATGCTTTGTCACAAGTAACTACGGTATGCATGATGCAATATAACACAGATACTTCATTAAACCTTAAACTGACAATTTATCTGTGAAATAAATTATCAATATTCCTCTCTAGCCCAATTGCACTGGAGTCCATTATTTTACACAGAAACTGAATGTCCTCCTGCAATACAGAACTGGCCAGCAGTGGTTTTATGACTTGGCCATTTGGTTACAAAGAATTTCCTAAACCTGTGTGAAATTTTAGTTATTCTTAACAAGCCAGAAAGCTGAACAAAGTCTACTAGTACGTATCTTAAAATTCTGGAGTTTTATGAGCCAGAGATGGGACTTACTTGATAACTATATAGAACATGGCTGTTTCAGTTTTGTTTATAAACAAAGACTTGGAACTGTAACCACAAGCAAAGCTCATGTTACGTGAAACAACTGGCCTATTATTCCCCATATAAAAATAGGTGAACTCCTAAGAACAAAAGAAGTTAGAAGCTACAGAGTACAAGAAAACATCTCTACTCGCTAGCTCCAGAGTTTCCAATTCTCTCTAGAGGATTTTAAGTTCTATTGCAGACACTGGTTTATATTGCATTTTGTGTGTATACTTCTATACACTCACAACACACAGAACCACTGGCATTCACATGGTGTTAACAACCATGTAGCCTGTTCTGGCTCCAGAAAATTGGTCCTTTGACATGATTGTAGCAATAATGTTTCTGGTGTCAGATATCTCATAGAATAAAAGATCGTTATTGTCTACACAATTTATGAAAGAACCCTAAGGATAGGTTCCAAAATGGACTACTATACATGACAATTTAATTGGAGAATCAAAATTTCTGTAAACTTTATCATTTTCCCTCTTAAATTTTTTGGGAAAAAAAAAATCCTAAACCAGAAATTTTGGAGAAAACAAGTAATTCCCATACCAGTTATTTGCACTGAACAAAAATCACGTGGCCTTACCTTTCCGGCATAGTGCTGAATACCAAATGACAATTCTACTCCTTTTGGTCTCCAAAAGTATTTGCATCGTAAATTGCCTTCGAATTTATCTAGACATTGGGAAGAGATTGATATAAGAAACTTAGAGTGTCTAAGTAAAATCTTCATCCTAACTAGGAACAATTTGCTGCTCAAGAAGCCAGAACCACTATAAACGCATATATTACCAGACTGCTCAGAAATAGCTGCGTGCCAGCTTCTCTGTGCTTTCTTCCAAACTGCCACTTCTGAATGGAACAGCTCATCCTAAACTAGTCCAGTAAGAACATCTTTCAAATCCCACTGCTTGTAGATAGTTCCATGCATGAAAAACTATCAAATAGAGAGGTCAATGAGAAGGTGTAACCAATGCTCATATTTTGCTATGAATTTGCTTAAATAGGGTCTGGGGTGGTTTATTTCAGCTATATTCATTCAAAATTGTGCACATATCTTGCTTGCTTAAATGCGTTTTACTTGTATTTTCCCTGTCTTCCTTTTCCCATTTATTTGGCTTTGAGCATCTTGTTTTAAGTATATGTTAATGTCTTCCTGCTGGGATGATCTCTCATTTACCTTTGGACTTGTACAAAAAAAAAAAGTGTTTTAAATAAAACCTCTTTTAAAGAGGCCTTCTGTTTCCTATGACTACCTCTAAAGAGCTGACAGAAAAAAAAAACCACTTTCTAAGAAAAATGTCTTTTAGACCCTGTGCCACTTTGTATACTCCTTAATAGTTTGGAATTAAATTAGTGCTGATACAGTAAAACTTGTTATATTTATTATCTGAACTAGAAACTAGAGACCTGATGCCAAAATCAATTGATAAAATTCTCTGTCTTCTTGTGTAGGTCGGAGAATATTATCAAAGTGTTTTTTCTAATGTTGGAATCCATTCATATTTTTGTTAGTTTTTTTCTTTCTACTACCATTTAATCAAGCTTGTATTTAAAGCCGGAAGAACTAAATTTGGAATTTGAGGAGGTGAAAGAAAGGTGGCAGAATTAATTCTTATTTGGCACTTCTGGAGAGGGCAAAATATCCCACTTTGCTGTCTCCTTGACAGATCCTGCTGTGCTGTGTATAGATCAGCAGTATGACTGATCGGCACTGGACCAAGGCAAATGCCTCTGTGAAAGTGTAAGTTCAATATTCAGTACTGATTTATAGGACCAACAGGGAAGCACATAGCTTTAGTACACAAAAAAAGGACTGTAAGGAAAACCACAGCATTCATTATATCTGTGACTTAAATTCAAGTTTCAACTTAGCCTAGCAGAAGTGAAAAATCTTGTACATATACCATGCAGTTTAACAGGCAGCTGTTATTTTTCTCTAACAGTTTGAGCTTCTGCTACACATTCCATTGAAGGAACTGCAACTCTGTTTCATATAGCAGCAAAAAATGTAGCTTCGGTAAATAAAAAGCAGGGCAACCATTTTAAACATGGCATGCACTCCATGTTTAAAGTTTGCACCAATATTTGTTAAAATATATGTAAAATATGCACGAAAGAAGGGAAATATTCAGCCAGCTGGCACACCAGAAATAACACACACTTTCTATTTATGATGAGATAATCTGGAGTGAAGCAGTATTTTCTAATTGGATAAACACAGGCCTAGAAGCCTGGAAGATCTAAATTTTGCTCTCAACACTAATGCTGCTCACAGGGTGGTCCTAGACACAAGATTCTACTATGTCTCAGCCTTTTCTTCAGTAAATGAAGATAAATGCTGCTTGATGCTGGTCTCATATAGGGACAAGACACAGGTTATTTATTTGTAAAAATGGAAAGACAACAACCCCTTGAAGTCTGATATATACTTTTACAATATGAAAAGAACAGAAAACACATAAGCAGAGGAAAATAATGAAGCACAATGACAAATATGTGCCAAATAAAATGGCACAGCCTTAGCAGGACAACTAAGCTAGTTGTCCATTCTGCCCTATCAAAATACATTTGTTATTTCCCAGAATTTTTGTTTGTACATACCAACTAAAGTTAGGTCTGTTGCCTGAGGAAATCGACTTTCTTCATCTAGTAGAGACAGGAGACCCATGGGTTTCTGGAGGAACATATCTAGAAGTGGACGGTTGTCTTCATACTCTATCGTAGTAGCATCAATTCCCTCACTCTGATATTCCATCTACAAAGTCACCAGCACAATTTCAATACTGAACCAGTAAAAGCAACATCATCATTAGATCATTTGCAATGCACTGCTATACTCTATACTCCCCAACAACATTATTTACAGAATTCCAACTGAAAGATGTTGCTATCCTGAATTTAAATCACATATTCATTTTATAGATTATGATGTATAGATTATGACCTTTCAGGACAGCTGATTCAACTAGACCTCATCAGAGTTGAATTTACCTGCTCAAGTGCAAAGATATGTTGATTGAAATAAAATTGAATCTGCTCATTAGCGATATTTATACACAGCTGTTCAAAGGAATTTCTTGCGAAGTTCTCAAATCCAAATATGTCTAGTATCCCAATATTCATCCCATTTTCAGTATTGCTGCATGTGAAAATACAAACAAAGTTCATCATGGGCAGCACCAAGTTACAATGAAAATAAATATGATAACCAAGATTGTATAATTGATTAATTTTGTCTGGGGCAAAAGAGAGAAGAAAAAGAGTGTTTGAGCTTAAGACAACTTGTGTAATTTTTCATCATCGTTAACACTGTTGTTTTTCACTTGCTTCTTGCAGATTTCCGTGAATAAGGCAGGAGAATTACAGGTACATAGTAACAGACAGCAGCTATATTAAAACAAGTGGTTTCAACAGGCAGATCCCAAGAAAAGATATTGTCTGCTCCTCCAGGTGGACAAAAGGTGTCAAGCTTTAATAGGATGTTTTTGCTATACTCAGCCAGGAGTGTAATTACCAAGACTGCTGCCGCTAGAAGGTGAACTGTTAAAAGCCCACATGGTAGCTCAAGTAGACTCATACCAGTCATCACCAGAACCGCAAGTATGGATGAGGACAAGTCTGTACGATATAGTGAAGTGCCAAGTACAGATCTTGGATCACAGGATTTTCACATCACCTAAGGGGTTCTCTTGTTTCTAAAAATCCCTACTGCTGCTTGAAAAGACCATAGCTGCCAGATCAGTACCTGGCAATGAAATAAATCATAACGATGCACAACGTGAATGTTTCTGTAATTATGAAAAATTTAAAAAAATCACATCTCAAGTAGCAGCACAATAATAATCTGAGATCTCTATTTATTACCAGCTTATAAAAGCAGAAGGATTGTAAGGACTGTGAGCATATACTAAAGTTCTACAGTATATTTCAAATATTTACCAGCCTTTGGTATGATTTTAATGTTCATCACATCGGAAACATGTCTCCAAAGAATTGTACAGCACTCAACCACCCAATTTCTATTGACTTCAGTGCTAAATTCTCCTCAGCTCTTTGAAACTGTTGGGGTTAATGTCCTGGTAACAGAATTCAGTATCACAGCATGAAAGCCATTTTGAAGCCTTAGCCAAAATAAGCACAGCACCCTTTCTGCAAAATCAAGAATATACACATCTCAAAAATATATAAATGGATGAACCCATATGCACACTAAGTACACAATTCAGTGATGTGTAACTTGCCATATATTTTTATCTGGCTGAAGCAGCGTATTAATACGATTTACGATCCAGCTGAAGAGGCGGCCATAAAGTGCTTTAGACATGGCATCTCGCACATCAGCTGCTTTGTCCACAGTGTTTGTTCGGATAATAGTCTCCCCTCGTGTTACAACACAGTGGGAGGTCAGGGCCTCTTGAAGTTCTTCCGACCCAATACTTAGTAGTGCAGCAGCTAAAAGACAGTGGGGAAAAAAAGGACTGTGATTATGCAGTGGAAATCACTAGCATTGTCCAGCTATTACGATGAATTACACATTTTAACAAATACAGTCAAATTGCATTTACAGAACTGACAAAGTTTAAATTGGATATAAAGAAAAAATTTTTTACTGTAAGGGTGGTGAGGCACTGGAATGGGTTGCCCTGGGAAGTTGTGAATGCTCCATCCCTGGCAGTGTTCAAGGCCACGTTGGACAGAGCCTTGGGAGGTGTCCCTGCCCATGGCAGGGGGGTTGGAACTAGATGATCTTAAGGTCCTTTCCAACCCTAACTGTTCTATGATTCTATGTATTTACCATTATCTAAGGCTTCTGGGTTGGGAACTTCACTTTTATCTGTTTGGTGTTGTGAAGAAATGGCAGCAAACTCAATATTTCCAGTATTTAAGATTCCAGTCAGAATTCTGTACACTGAGTACACTTCCTGTAAAGGATGACAAGAAGCACTTTTAAGGAATCCAATTAGATACACAGCACATATTTAGGCTATTAAAGAAAAACATGGGCACTGGAATAGATATTAAAGCTTTTATCTTGCTCTGAGACCAAGTTCTATAAGCTCCTATTGACACAGAAAACTGTGTGACAGAGGATTATGAATGGACCTGCCTGAGTACCCAGGCCTCAGGCTGGTCTTGGCTTCCAAGTGCGTGGTTATGCTTTCACAGTTCACTTCTGTCACAAGAGATCCTGTGGCACAGATGCATACGCACAAAACCAAACGGCAGACTACGCACAGGCAGCACTGGAGGTGGTTTTCATAAAGGAGATCAATAACGGTTTAGCAACTGGATCTCTTACCTCATCAGTGAATCCTATAATTCTAAAGCAATGCTGAATTGCTTCAAATTGTCTTCCATAGGAATCTTTAGTAACAATATCATGCATTACTTTTCCAGTTTCATTATCAATATATCTAAACAGAGAGGGAGAAAGAAAGCACCATACTAGTAGATATGATGGTATAACCTCCAGTAACTTCAAAGCAAGTCCATCAGTAACTGGAAAGATCATATATTTCAGTATCTTCCAATTATATACTTCAGTGCTAATTTATAAGAAGGTTTTGTTTCTGTTGCACTAACTTTTGCTTATTCTTTCTTAGTATCTATTGTAGTGTTACCAACATTTCACATGCATCCCCTCACTCATGCAGATCAGATGCATCCCAAGTACAAATACCAACTTAAAAATAGATCTCCAAAGCATATTCTGGGTTCTTATAAGGAATCATAAGGCAATTGTTCTGATAACAGAATATCTACATGATAATAAGCTTGATTCTTTCGCCTCCTCTTTAAATAGTTCAAGTTCTCAAACACATACAAATAATGCAATGCCTTATTGTCCATCCTTTTCACTTGGGAGGATTAAAAAAGATCCTTATGGGATGGAGAAGGGTTAAGAAAGATTTTAAGGAATCATACTGAAAACAAGAGCTGATCAATAGCTAATTACAACAAGCAGTTAAAACAAGTGAGTGATAGTTACCTAGGAGGCTTTTTATCAGGAAGCCTATATTCAGAAAGCTTCTTCTGATGATAAAGGCCAGCATAAATATAATAAAAGATATGGAAATTTTTCTCTCCCCTATAAAAAAAAAAATCCTTTTAAAGCATATGTGTTTATTCTTGTGGCATCTTGTACAAGGTAAAAGTAGACGTTTTCATCATGAGCTCACTGAAATACATAGCAAATCTCCCACTTGCTTTAATGTTGTAGGATTAGCTGCTGTGAAACACAGAAAACCCAACCAACTACAATATTTCTCCAAAGAATGGAGCCACTATAGCTTCCACTCCGAAAGAAACTGATGATTTTTTGTCATCATAGCAGTGTACAAAGGATCACTGCTTTAGCAGAAGACATAGTAGTATTTAAAATACAGATTTTTGAGAATTAAGAAGAATGAAAACCTTACAAAAATGTGAAAGGACAGACAATTAATATACCTACACAGCCTGTTTTATGACCCTTGATTTTTCAAGTAGATACTCAGAAATCTTTGCCCCCATTACAGCTCCTGTGGGTGTAAACATCATTTCCAGATACTTTCCAAAGCGACTTGAGTTGTCATTGATGGCAGTGCAGGCGTTTCCAAATGCTTCAACCAGAGGATTTACCTGAAGAATTTTCTCACGCAAAGCACGGTTATTGGCCTTGACAGAACAGATACAGATCAGAAGGATCATGAAAAGAATATACTGTTAACCATAATCCAATTCTTGCTTCAGAAGCATAGCATCCCTTTCCCATGCTTGTATGGACTTACATAGTACATTAACCTTTGTACTTATAAAACAACAGGATCAACAAATTGATGAGGAAGTCTCCCACAGGCAGGAAAACACAGATTCTTCTTTCTCTGCAATTGTTCTGCCCCTGAGGTGTCATACAATTAGTAAGAGCACCAAAACCATTAAAAACTAAACACACCTACATGAGGTTAACTTTACACACTTGATTTTCCTGTCATTTTGTAACAATAGCATTAGTCACAACATTTATATGTTATGCCATAGCAAGATCTGTAATTTTTTATTGTATAAATGAACAAGGTATATTTGATAAACATTGTAAACAGCTACAGGCACTGAACACTCAGGATCTGGCACCTTCTCTTTAAAAAATATTGAATGGTTTGGTGTGGGTCATTCTCTAGTATCTTAATTCAATACTCTCACATGCGTGATCACTCTGTCCCTAATTCAAGTGAGACAACTCATGTGAACACCTTTAAGTATTAAAGAATAAATAAAGTGGAAACTGGAGGTAGAGTTGGAAGGATTTGTTCATAGTTTTACATGATTGGCTAAGAAATACCTTTCCCAAGAAGGTCAAATGTTGGACGATCAGATGGGCACTTTCTGTCTTTCCAGCACCACTTTCCCCACTGATGACAATGCACTGAACACACAAAACCAAAGTTAAGTGCACAGCTCACCACATGATCAATTTCAGCTATTATGGCTCCTATCTGTTACTTAATGCTTAGTACTAAGACTACAAAATACTTTTAAGGGTCAACTCCCTCAACTTCCTTCTGAAAGGAAAGATCAGCAGAGGCTCATTGTAATAATTAATTCCCTAGATTACTAAAATGCATCTCCCAGTGTCTGACAGCAATGTGCATCTGTGTGAAGCACTGACTGAATTTCTAAGAGCTAAGACATATAAACAAATGACCACATCTATAGACTAACACACACACTATGAGCATATGTGGCTTGTTTCAAATGCATAAAACTCAGCAAATTGCCACAGCTCACTTGATGTGGCATAATTCAACAGTACATCTGAGCTCACTGTATTGATTACATATGCATTAACATGAAACACAGGGTACAGCTGTATTCAATACACTAACCAAAAGTCTGCTCCTGGATTTAGAAATAATCTTAAATAATTGCTGCTGTGTAGAGAGATTTTCTGTAGGTGACACTGATATCCAACCTAGAACAGCAAACTAGCATCTAAACATTCCAGAAGAATATGCATCTGCTCATTGGATGATGCTGGGAGAACAAATCCATCCATCTTCTTCCTGAGTCAGCAGTCTTAACACATGGTATTTTGTAGGCTCTGCAAATGGCTTCCAGACTCAGGGATTAGTTAGAATGGCCTAAACCACTTCGTATCCTCCCCTCTGCTGTTACACTTCATGGACACCCTGAAGGACAGCTGACACCTGAACATCAAAGTGTGAACACTTCAGATCATAGGAAGTAAGAAATTCTAACAGCGTTTTTGTAGTTTTTCATGTGTTCTACAGCTCACTAATAGTAATTAAAATGTTAACACTAAGCAGTTGCATATATTTGTGAGTTTTTATGAAAACACCTGAAAGTTATTTGCACCACACTATGGACATACAAGATTCTAGGCTGGGAGAAGATACAAGGTCCTTGGTGCAGTGACACTTCATACAGAGCTAAGCTTTGTGAAAAGCTTTGAAAGATGTAGCAGTTCTCTGGTGGTGTCTTATGGGGTCTGACAGCAGATCCAGGGATTGACCCTAAACAATGTGCGCAATATGACATTTGCAGCTCATGTCTTTTCTTCTTGACAGATATTTCTATTGTTCTAAGAAACAGATAACCCAATGATGGATTTACAGGGTTACAATACCTAAATGAATTGTCTTTGTGTAACTAGAGATGTACATGTACATCATGTACAATGGTTTATACAGTTAATGCCTATGACTTCTTAAGTCACAAAACTCTTGCCGAATTGGCCAGAACTTCAGGAGCTATGTTAGACCTGGAGCCAATTTTCAGGCTTCACAGGAAAACACAAGCAAAAGTTCAATGGATAAAACAAACAGAATATTTTTGACCTGGCTACAGTGTTTATCTGAAGCACCTTTACTTGAAGAACCATAACATTTGCCATGCAATGGAGATAAACATGTTCCTGTTACCCTTTGCAAACGGAAAACAGGAAACTGATCTAGATCTAAATGCCATTTACTTCTTAAACAGGTATGAAATATATTATATCAAAGATGTGCAAAGTCAGCCTGAGAGGTTGATGTCAAAACTATTCTTTTCCCTGGACAACAAGTTCTCACATCAGCTACTCTACAAGAGCACTTGTTTTCTCTAATGTCTCCATCAAAGAGCATATAACTCATTCAAGAACTACTAGATGCCTCTCAGGTCAGCCTACTTGTTCATGCCCAGCAGACCTCCTTTTTTCTTCATATTCAATGTCCCTTTTATCTATCTTCTTTGCTTGGTATTTTCTGACTGCAGGGTTTTTACTAATTTATTCTGTTTCTGTGATTTTAAAAAAGCATTTTCTATGAATTATTATGTGATATGCAAGGCAAAATCAGGAGGATTTTATAAATAAAAATAATTATTAGGTCTAAACATAAACAGGGGAAGTTTAGACTGGACCTGAGGAAGAAATTCTTTACTGTAAGGGTGGTGAGGCACTGGAATGGGTTGCCCAGGGAAGTTGTGAATGCTCCATCCCTGGTGGTGTTCAAGGCCAGGTTGGACATAGCCTTGGGTGGCATGGTTTAGTGGGAGGTGTCCCTGCCTATGGCATGAGGGTTGGAACTAGATGATCTTAAGCTCCTTTCCAACCCTAACTATTCTATGATCCTACGTACATACACTGCATTAAAACAGAGCATAAAGTTACAATCTTAATAATATAATAAAAAGAAATCTAGCTTCTATAGCATGGTATTTCATTCTCATTAAAATCATTGCTATGTAATTTGATTTGTGTCCTTATTACATTTATATTAGGCCTATCCTTATTATACTTTACTAAAAAAATTAGTTCATAGTTCCTATTTTTGTGACTTGTACTTAAAGGAATTGATTATCCATAGTTTGATAGTGTCTTTATGCAACGGAAAAGTGGTTCTAACTCAATATGCTATTGCACTGTGATACTCCTATTTTACATAGGTGTAAATTATTTCAATACCTAGTGCAAGTCAGGCTATAATTAGAGTGTGCAACAACATTTTGCAGCTGGTATCAACTTCCATGACTTCATGGGTGTCAGGAAACTATACTGGGCAGGCAATCCTATAATCTCTTCTATGGCATTGTGTCCTCTTCATAATTCCTAAACCTGTCTATATTTCTGTTCTGGTTTTCCTGATGAAGGAATAAAAGGCTTAAAGAAAAAAAAATTCCCAAAGTACAACATACCAGAAAATTAGTCAAAGCCATGTAGCATAGTGGCAGTATGATTAACATGAAGTCTAAACCCAAATGAACAGATTCTTACCTGATCTTTGCTGAATGTAACCATACTTTGGTAGGCAGCATCTGCAGAGGCAAATATGTGGGGAGGATTTGATGAACGCTTCACACCATGGTAAAGCTTGGAGAACTAAATTTAAAACAGAAGATACAATCATCAAAATACATGCCTTAGCTATTTAATAAAGAATTGAAAAGAGGCCCACTCAACAGAAGGTAGTTGCCTGTTTTACCACAGAATTTCTACTCAATCACCTGGAAGAAGAGTGGTAATTCTTGGCACTGCCTAACTTCCAGAATGCAAATTACAACTCCTAAAATGCACACCAACATTTCCCCCATTACACAGCAAAGAGCACTGTATCAAAAGGAACAGAATTTCAAACACAAGCATTCAACCAAGGAAAAATACCCAACGTTTAGTAAAGAAACTTCAAAGACAACTGAATCTGAAACCTGCCCCCTCTACCTGCAACCTTGATTTAGGCATCCATGGAGACTAAAATTTATGACTTCACCTATCTTCATATTTGTAGGAAATTAAGCTGCCTCTCTCTTTACAGTATTTGATTCATTTGTTTATTTTAAGCAGCGCTTGATGGCACAGGACATGTAATAACCCAATAGAGCAATTCTTCAGGAAGCAACAGCCTCAGCATGAGGAAGTTCATATACCCATCTTCTGCTTCCCAGAAGAAACTCCAGAAGAGTACCCCAGCGGGGGCTGGGGTAATCTTCATCTCTCCTGTGGAATATGTGCCATCCAGCAGAAAGGCATGGAATCAAATGAGACCGAATCAGGTGTGAGGGGTGGAGAGAGTAGGAAAGGGAGGGGATAAAAAAAAAATGTAGCCACACTTCTGAAAGAAGAAGAAGAAAAGGCTGGCTTTTCATCCATGCTCCTACTTTTCAACATCACTTGAGCATTTTAAATATTTTAGCCAGTGGTGTTAATACAAAATGTAAAGTGAACACTGTCCGCAACTTGGAATCCCTCTTACCTGGGGAGAATAAATGCTGAGATTCTGGAAGGGGTTTAAGGCTATTAAAATGTCTCCAACATAAGTATAAATTTGTAAGTCAGCATAGCGTTTCTGCAGCTGATGTATAATTGTATCCTGAGAAGATTACAAAAAGTTTGATAGTTAAACAGTATTTTCCCAGGTAGGAAGATTTTTGTAAATATACTGAGAACACTAATTATAAAATACTTTTTGTAAGTGTTACTAATTATTTTTCAAATACCAACACCAAAAAAACAGACAAATATTTTCAAAATTCTTGCTAATGCCATAAACCTAACTTAAATGGCAACTCTTATTTTCAGAATCGTATATATTTTGTCATACCAGCCTGAGAAGAAAGCCTTCTGAAGGGAAAATGGTCATGCACATTATCGTTGCATAGTATATTTCCATTAATTTTTTTTATTTGACCATGAAACAAGGATAATAATTTTTAAAGGATTAAATTTTAAGTGGCAATAAGAGATCGTTTTAAACAGGACACTAGCACAATTTAGTACCATGTCGTTTTCTTTCTGGCATGCATTTTAAGGATCATCAAAACAAAAATTTACAGATATTCTGCATCTAGATGATACAGTGAAATATGCAACTGATACCGTTTAAACACTTTTTATCCAGAAGCTGTAGATATATTACTCTATAATTTCCCATAATAACCCATAAATTCGCCAATTTTAGGAAAAATCACTTAAATCTATATCTTCAGAACTAAACTTCACATTTTAGGAAACTTACAAAAAAATCTAAACTAGCATCACTCATAGTTGAATTCTTCCACATTAATATGTTTCACCACCATTGCTTTTATGTCACTATATAGAATACTAACAAAGTGACGATAGCAGAGCAGTCACATGACAATTCCTTTGTCATGGTGAGACAAGAAGGAATTCTTCTAATTCTGTTAAAAGAAGCCTAAAAAAAAACAGGCAAATTGTGAGACACAACTGTCAGAAATTGCTACTCAGCCAGTACAGTACCTCATCTAGAACTTCTAGATTTACCAGATCATCATCTAGAGAATACTTGTCAGCTCCATCCACATGGTAAGGTCTTCTAGTGTGTATTCGTTCGTGCCTGGAAGTGTGTTAGTAGAGCACCAGTGTTATAATACTGTATTAAAGACAGCAAACATTAAGAGGCAGTGGGAAGTGATGGGTGGATGATCTTCATCATGCAGAAAACACAGACATGCTCTCTGAAATACACATTTTTGCATGCAATATTCTTTTATAAAAGCAACAGGTCAGCTTTCTGTCCAGTGTAATACCTGTTTTCTCTTTCACAATATATAACCCTATTTATCAGTGCTCAGAGATGAAGATTTACCTGTAGACTTAGCACTCCCCACTAACACAGTAAAGTATAAAAAATTTCTTTTCCCTTCCCTTCTCACTCTAAGTTAATAAACTACCACTCTGTTTAATTAAATCTTCCCCCCATGTACCTAGCCTGTAGTATCGTCATCTGATGGTCATAAGAAGCAATAACTAGTACAAAATCCTTCTGTTACCTTGGTGTATGACAAAGTGCCTCCTCAGATGACCCCAGATCTGGCCCAAAACATTTTCGAGCCAAAGCTTCCATCAGATTCTAAATTGTATGGATGTTCAGTCAGCTTGTCCTCAGAGATTTAAGTCACACAATAAGCAGCAGAGATAAACTGTCGCATAACCCCTTTATAATCAGATTATGCTGAAGGAATCTTTGAAAATGCTGCGTATATGTTTTTAAACAACACGTCTTGTTGAAACAGGGACAAATCAAGAGGTTGTAAATATGTCTTCTGCAGAGGGGGTGAAATATGAACACTGTAAGCACACGAGGCTTTTCTTTACAACAAACATAATCAAAGTATAGTAGGAGGACACCCACTGAGATACAGTCTGCATCCTGCTGAGTAACATTTAGCATTGATCCTCAATGACAGTCCTTGACAGATTGTTTCTGCATTGGTTGCCATGTAGAATGTAGGAATCATATGATCACACATCCCAAAACAATGCTAAATATTACATCAAGCACTAACAGAATGGTACAGCAACTTGGCAGGAAACACTTTTTTATCTACAATGTTGAAGGTTAATAGGAAGATATAGCAGGTCTTCTTTTCTTTAATCATATCTTCATATACTCATGGAATCCTGTCTCAAGAATGAGCATAAAGGCTTTTGCTTTTTCCCCTTTATGAACACTTCTCCATTAGAAGCTAGTGAAATTTCATTTAATAAGAACTTTTTCATATCCAAGACCTATTAGATCATCAGAAGCATTGCATGAACAGTCTCTAAAATAGAGGAAGCAGAGTGCTAGCTATAAGTACAGCTTCACTGATAATTGTGAATCACATTTAAAGATCCTAATTTTTTTAATGCCTATTTTTACTCTTTTTCCTTACTTATTTTTGGCTACTCAGTGAGTTCTGGAGAAGTATTCTCTAATGGTCTGTTTAAACTGTAACTAAATAAAAACACACAAACTTTTTTTCAGCTAGGAAATAAAATAGCAGGACCATAGTAGGTTTTGGTGACGGTCCCACTTACACTTTACGTCCTGTATGTTCAGAGATGGTAGTTTGCTTGATCTTGTACATAAGTGAAAGAAGGAGAACACAAATAGGAAGCTCTGAAAGCATAACTGTTAAAGTGGATATTATTTCCATTGGGCAGCATGATGATCATGCAAATTTGTTCAAAATTCTATTAAATTAATTTTTTTGTGAAATGGTGGGTTGGGAGGAATGCTACTTTTTTTTTTTTTTTTAAGCAGTCACTATATTCAAGAACACTAACTACACTTTGCTGACAAGCCAGACCCTCAGAGGAGTAGGAATGCATTTAAGTGGCCTAAGATACTGTTTGGGGTTCTTTTTAATTGGGTTTTCTTTATGTTTCAAACCAGAATTCAACCTCTTACTTAATTGCAGAGAAAAAAAGCTGTTGTAAATAATGTAAATCACTTACAGATGGGAGCACCCCTCAGTCTATAAATTAAGCAAATATTTTTACAGCTGCTTTACTTCATGGATACATGACCAACAAAGTGATGGCCAGACATCATAACTAACTTAACTCACCTGTGAAGCTTTTTCTTCCTGAAACAAACCATCACAGGCACAATATTAAATCGCAGCAAGTTACAAGTACAGATGTATCTATCAGAGGTGCAGGGAGGAGGAGAGCACGTTCAAACCTAAGCATCTCTAATTGCAGAATGGCTTTGAAAACTAATCTGTTATCTGATTGTGTATTAAACTCCCACTGTTTGTTCTCCTTAAGCAATAAGCAAACTTTTTTTATTATTATTGGAAAAGGGTTTTGTTGTTTTATTTTTAACACTTTGTAAATAACTAAGGAAACTGGTACTACTCAAATACAAGTAAAACATATACACCTTTTTGCATACATTTTCTTGTGCTGAACTCATTTTCCTAAGTACATGATTAGGAAGAGGATATTAGGAGCATAACATCACATTAGCTTCAAATCTCCTGCTGGCCTCATCAGTTTTCTACTGACCCTGTGTCCTGAAGATACATTGACAGAGTGGCAAGGAAGAATATAGAGAGTAACCTTTAATTATTTCTACAATTTTACATACAAAATGCAATCTGCTTTTAAAATATTAAAAAAAAAAATCTTAAAAAGCCTAAGGAAGGAAACACTTTTAATTGGGGAAGTAATTGTTAGTATATGCTTTGCATAAAAAGTACAATTATCAGCCATTTTTTCAATTACCTTTCCTTTCTGATGACATACAAGGTTCGCAAGAAACGAAAATCAAAGGTGTTAATTTGCCTTAAGGTTCCAGCAATGTTCTGAATCATCCCCTGGAGGATATAATCCTTTCACTGCCAAAAAAAGTGTCAGAAAGGGCCACTCAAAGTACCTAATCTTATCAAATCTGAGGAGCAGCATTAGATTTATTCCAGAACTCTAGTAACAAGCATTGTCTGTTAAATAAGGTTATATCCTCTCAAGCACCTTCCCTTTGCCTTTTTATCAGGCAGGCAGGAATAGCTGGAAGGGACAGATTTCACTTGGATTTTGGAGGAAAAGCAAAAGGCAAGAAGCTTTTCTTCCTCAGTTGAACAATTTCATTAAAAGGGTAGGAAGCATTCACTTGTTCTACTTGAGGAAGAGATAAGTTTGAAAGGAAATCTCCTCTTTTTGTACTAGCTACCAGCCATAGTAATAGAAGTACTAGAAGTACATTATAAATAGCTATACGCTCATAAGACTCTGTTACCAAGCTGATGGTGGGGATGAAAAAGTTAGATTGACCACACAGACTTCTAGATCAAAAAGTCATCTTGTGGGCAGGTCCAACCTAAGACAGGAAGCAGCACAGAGCAAGAACGCTTATGTTCATTGGGAAGCTTCCCCTCTGATCTCTCTCCGTTTCACTCATAACATTGTTTAATGAATGCCATTACTTTGGTCTCTTGTTGCAGTTAAGCATTTATGTTTACTGATTTCTTTTTCCCCATGATTCACATAGGAAAAACTGTTTCTGTACTTGTTCTTTTGTTACATTAATGCCAATTTTTAAATGAATTGCAAACAAACTGAGATTTGCAAGAAAAATACACAATGAGAAAGAAAAGTGGAGAGTGTGCTACTGCTGCACACAAAACCACAGCCTATTTCCCACACATTGCAAAGACTGAATTTTATTCCTGCACAATAAGTTTCAGCCTGGTAATCTGCTGAAGCAAGGTCATAACAGAAATACTGACACAGCCTAATTACAATATAAATGCTCCAGCTATAATGAAAATCTGTGCAACCCCCAGTAAAAAAACACATATAATTAGAGCAAGGATCACTTTGGGGGGCCACAGTAGCTTTGAAATAAAAAAAAAAAAAGAAAAGAAAAAGAAAAAAAAAGTTTTTAACTCATTTGCCTAATATTCATATAGATGAAGGCTAGAAGAATTGCATTAAATTACATTGTGTATAGCATCAGAGAACTATTTCTGGTTCTGTTTTGGTTATTATCTCTGAGTCCAAAGGAAATTACTGGCTGGATGCAATCAAGTTCCTTGCAGTTAAGTGCTTTCAAAACTTAATGTGAGCTGGCAGAGAAGCTAGATATCTGGTTGTATGAATTACTTTCTTGGATGGACTGCTGCTGTAATCCAGCTGGCTAATAAGGGGAAAAATGCCAAGCCACCACAGTCTCATCCTAATACCTGACAAGGTAGCCTGAGCATATCTGTCCTTCTCAAATGATTACAAGCTTAGATTTCTTTTTTCTGCTTGCCATTCCCCCCCCCCCCCTTCAAGCTTGATTCTTCATGATGTTCAGATTCGTGTTTTATCCTTCAAAACGCAAGATTTTGTAACTCTCTGTTCCACATTGAACAAACTTCTAAATAGTGACCAGCAGTAGCGCACTGACCCAGCAGGACCCAAACCAATGAACTCTGAACTCCTTACTGTCTACAGTCAACTTGTTTAAAACCTTACCCATGCAAACACTGAAGTTTTTTCATTCTTCTAGACATTGAAACTGAAGGTTGGTAGAATACCTTTTCTGGTTGATTGCTATGCAGAAGCCCATCTACAAAACATAAGGCTACCCTGCCTGCAGGAAAACGTCCAACAGAAGAATAAGCCATGTCTGAAGCTGGCCTCTTCAAAGCTGCTGATAACTGGGAAATGTCACTTTGTACAAGGACACTATTTGAATAACCTGAAAGCATTTCACAGTCTTTGTGCAAGCACAAGATTGCTAAAATGAAAAAGGAAAAAGAAAAAAAAAAACAACAAAAACTAAACTAAAAAAAAACAAAACAAAACAAAACAAAAACAACAAACAAAAAAACAAAACAAAAACAAACATAAACAAACAAAAAACAACAACAACAACAAAAAAAAACTATGTGAAAGCATGTGGCAGCATCCTCTCTGATTTTAAGAAATGATTCCTGCCTAGGGACAGCTATATACTGGTGGGAATAAGAGTGCTTCAGTTCCCAAGATGAACTACAAATCAGTATCCATATGTCAAAAAGTAATGAGGTATTTGACTTTAGAATAGGTGAAAGGAAAAATACAGCTGATGCCAACCTCATGAAGTTTAACCATGCCAAGTGCAAGGTCCTACAGCTGGGCCGGAGCAACCCCAGGCACAGCTACAGGTTGGACAAAGATGAGATTC
>JASSUY010014027.1:0-21231 GCA_032466535.1 Forpus xanthops
AGCGCCGCCCCGGCTCCGCAGCTCCGGCCCCGGGGGCCCCCGCCGCTACTCACTGGCGATGGGGGAGGGGGGGGCGCTCCTCTGTCCCGCTCCGGCCCCGGTCCGAAACGGCCCAGCGCCTCCCCGGCGGATGCGCTCCGCAATAAATGTTAATGGGGACACCCCACTCCCTCGGGGACAGGGCTGGCAGAAAGCCCCAGATCCCTCCGGAACGCAGAGGGAGCGGGGAGCCCTCACGGGGAGCTGCGTTTCGGTCGGGGAAACCGTTATGACTTTAAAACAAAATGACGTTATGCCCTTCCTTGCTGTTAGGGATCTGTAATTATCAGTTGAGTTTAGCTGTTGTGCTGTCGTTATTCAAGCACCGGCTGCTGAGGGGGTTCAGCGTGGCGCCCAAAAACCCAGCCAATTAGGCGCTGAAGCGGCAATAAAAACAGAATTAAACCGAACCTTGTATGAACATCGATGCATCACCCGCAGCAACTTTAATAATAATCATATTCAGGTGCATAGAATAGTTACTGGGAAAATCCTTTCGTATCTTTCCAGTGAGTAAAACTATCAAAGCTTTGGAGCCAGATATCCTTTTATTTGCGTGGCCCGAGAAATTAAAAGGGATTTTTTTTGTGTTTTCTTATTATTTTTTTTTTTTTTTTTTTTTGGTTGTGTTATATACTTCCCCCTCAGGCCCTTCCCCCCTTTTTTTTTTTTCTCAGAACTAAATGGGGTGACATGCTCTGTTGAAGGAAACAATAGAAATCCTCCTTCTGCAAAAAAATCATGAGGCAATTTTCACGGTTTCGGGAAATGGGATCTCTTCTCTGCTTAGGGTAACAGACATGAGAGAAATTGGTGATGTGCTCCGTCTATGTTGCAGCCCTGGAGGTCCCTGTCGAGTGGCACAGCTGAGATTTCAGATCGTAATCTAAAGAGGAAGTAGCTGCCATTTAAGAGACGTAACCGTTCCAGCTACCGCAATTTACCTATCCCTAAAATGCAAATATATTCCTACTTCTTCGGAGAATCTGAGAAAGGGGCTGATTAATAAATACACCCTAGAGATAAATTATCCTTACAGATAAGGTTATTGGGGTAAAAACTTAAATGTGTTTCCAGACGTAAAATATAGGTATGTGACAAAACTGGTGGAAGAGGGAGCGAAAAAAAAAAAACAAAAACAAAACCAAAAAACCACAAAAAATAGAAAGAAAATTGAAAGGAAATAATAAAATAAATAAATAAATAAATAAAAAACAACACCAAAAACAAAACAAAACACCCACAAAACCCAGTGAACCCTCCGGAGGAGCACTAACACTCTCCACATTGCAAGAGATGGCAGCTTGTCTGAGAAAAGATCGTCACTACGGAAAATCTTCCCCTGCAGTGGCTGTCGTTCCGAATGCATAGGAGAGCAGAAAATGCCTGATGTCTGTCACCGACGAGCAGTGCTGTGGAGTTAGTTTATCTTTACATTAAATCTGGGACATATTAACTGTTCCGTGGTCTAAAGTCTGTCTGCTCTGTCTGTTCCAGCCGTGACTGAACCTGAAGGAAATCAGATGTGCGAGAGTGATCGAAACGTGCTAACCTAGAAGCTCGTGTAGGAGTTTAAACGCCGCAGCGGTGGGGATGAGATCGATAGGGAGAGGAAGGAAAGAAGGAAGGAAATGGATGCTATGTGTCCGAGGGGGCTCTGTCAGCCTCGCCGCCCGCCCATCTCCGACGGCAACTTCCGCGGCCGCGCTCCCGCCACCCTCGGCCGCCGGGCCACCCGCGCCACCGCCACCGGTGCGACGGCTCCGGCTGTGCCCGCGGGAGCAGGTACCGACCCCCCCCACGTCGACCCGGGGAGACGCGGAGGAACGGGGGGGGGAAGGCGGCGAAGGGGGCTCTCCACTGACGCCGCGGGGGGCTCGGGGGCTTTAGGCCAAGTCTGCACTGCCGGCGGAGCGAGGCCGACTGCAGGCGGCTGCTTGGACCCGCCGGGGAGGGCGACCTGCCCCCCGCCGCCGCAGGGCCCTCCGCGGGGTAGAGCGGGTTGCCGCGCCAGTGGTGACGGGGCCGGAGCGGCGGGGGTCCCGGAGAAGCCTCTGGGCACAGGGCTGCCCGTCCTGCCCAGTTTTTATCCCTTTGCCTCCTCCTGCAGCCAACCGCCGCTCTTTCCCGCCGAGGAGACGCTGACCCCTTGCTCCGCACAGCTCCGCGGGGTGCGCAGCAGGTCCGTCCTACGGCGGATGGACAAATGGCTCAGATTATTTTTGTTGCGGAAGGATGGGTGCTTGTTGTTATTGTTGAATTATCCCCCCCTTGCCAGATTTCTGTAGGCTGGTATGTGGCATATTGTTTCCATTTCTTGACTTTTTTAAAACAACTGAGTGTATTTAAATTTATCGAACAACCTGTGATCCATATGTCTGTCCGATTAATTTTTTATGGGATGATGAAAGAGAGAAGAATCTCTATATATAGTGATCTGCTAATGGAATAATATATATATCCAAAACACCTTTCTGGGGTTACTTTTATTTCCGGACTTTAAAATGTAGTCCGGGTTTTTAGGCAGTTGGGTGAGAGGCGTATTTAGATTTCCTGGAGGGGAAAAAATAATGTTTAAGCCCTTTTCCACCAGAAAGACATTTTCCTGCGCTCCCGTTGCGAATCTCGAGTGACATTCAGGGTATGGTTATGGCCGTGTTTTGCCATTCACAGTAGGATTTCTGCAAATCTTTTTCAACACTAAAGCCGGGTGCCATCACAGAGTAAAATATCCACAGCGTCTTTTTCTCTTCTCTTCAAAGACACGGTTTTCTGTAACTTCCCAGCAGGGAACCATAGAAGCGGTCACTAGGGAAAACGTATTTATATCGTTATCCGCTTCACCCCCCTCAACCCTCACTGTGAGCCTGATCGCTTCACCCTAAGGATGCGTGTCGTGCACAACTGAAGAAGGCAGCAGGTAGCTGACGGAATCTAGTCAATCAAACATTATCAACGGGAGAGAAATTATAGATGCCGATGAGAAAATCGCATATAAACCCCGTTTCTGTGCATCCCGAATGCACCTTCGCCACTGCCTCTCTTCCTTGCTCTCTGCGGTTGTGGCTAAACTGGAGGACCGAGGGTGCTGGTGGTGAATTGGTACTTCCAACTTCCCTATAGCAGGGCTCACAGCGAGGCTGGAGCGACTTTCCCCGAGACACAGATCACATTCAAAACAGGCTCGAGGGAAGGTTAAGTGTGGCTTAAATTTTAAAGAGGCAGGGAAGCCCCTCTCAACCCCCATGGCCACGGCGGTGTATTACAGCCTGCCTGTCCCGCTCTGCCGAGGCCCCTCCAACCAAGGTTCTCTCTCCGCTTCCAGACAGGCTGTAGCCTGGCTGAGGAAGTGGCACCAGACAGGAACAGCCTTCCAGAGCAGCGGCGGGGATCTCCTGCTTTTTCCCACGAACGGGCCGGTTGCTGCCCGTATGTTTCGCCCTCCGCGGCGCGTAACGAAGGCAACTCACAGAGAGGGGCGTAGGCGGCCCCGGCTCTCCCCGCTCCGGGCCAAGGCCAACGAAGCCCTGACCACCCTGGTCTCTAGCCCCGGCACTCGTTCCGTGAAGCCGCCCGACGGGCTCAGCTCTGCTGCCGAGCTGGGACTGGAGGGAGCGGGGCCGGTTTCGCAGACACCAGAGACTGATTCCCCAGGCTCCAGTTCCAGTGGCGGCTCCCAAAAGTAAGGGGCCGGCAGAGCCGAGACAGCCCCAGCCTCCAGGATCGGTATGTGTACAGCATCCTGCTCGGTGCTCCTAGCTCAAGACCCGAGAAAACGGAACAGGGCAGGAAAAGTGATTGTAGCCCCTCATCAATTTACAGAGCCGTTTGATCGTGATCTAGTTAACCCGGACCGCTGTAGCTATGGAGGGTCTCCCTGAAGCTAAACCCAACCTGCCAGGAACACTGCCACGAGGCTCGACGGCGGCCCTCAAACAGCCGCCGTGAGTAGAGCTAGTCGGTGCTGTGTGCCACGTTTTGATTACACTTCAGCACCCCACGAGGTGACCACACACCGAGGAGGTGAGCGGGTCCAGGCCTGCCCGACCTGTCCTGCGACGGGGCTCAGGGTCAGCCGGCAGCCGCGCATCATCCCCTGGGCTGCAGCTACTGGCTTTTCCACGAGCACTGCGCCGAGATCATCGGCCTGGCAGTTTGTATCTGCCGGTGCCTCCGCAGCCTCAGGTCTCTTTTTAAAACTGTGAATAAAAAACCATATTCGCTACCCGTATACTGCTGCGAAGTATAAATAAGATCAACGTAAAGAAATAAATGCGCAGCCAAGCGACCGGCTTTTCAGACGGGTGAAAATGCTGAGGAAAAGCATTGAATAATTAAAACACAGTTTAAAGGCACACGTGTGAAAATTATAAGTATTCTGGACATTGCGTTTTATAGCGCTTGAATTACTACCTTTAATTGGAAATACACAGCCACGAGTATGAATAAGTTTTAAGGTAATCTCCAGACTTTAATGAGATACTCTCATTTTATTGTTCGTTTCAGACAAACGATTTTTTAAAATAGGCTTTTCATTACTCCGGTCACAAAATAAACGTTTGCAAACACTACATGAAGGTTGAAGAAACCTCTGGTTTTGCATTTTTATTGCTATCCTAGAAATTTAACTTGTATTTTCACTATTGTCTCAGGAAAAAATATGAAAACAAGTATGGAATTAAGTTAAGTCAGGTAGCCTTAAATCACTATAGTTTAGGGTACAGCCACTAATTGGAAATATTTATGTTTGCGAGGCTGGGATTTCAGCAGTAAAAAGGTACGGTGTATCCCAGTTTTATCATAACGGGGATCTACGGGAACATTTATATCATACCATTGTAAGAAATGATATGTAGTTAAACAGCATTTTTTAAGCAAGGCTTGTGTCTTTTTATGGTAACCCTCGGTCTTTAGTCCGGGCTAGTTCTCATATTACATGAAATGTACTTTAAGAAGTACTACCTGCTCCAGCTGTCCAGGAAAAACTGAATTATGGAACTAGGAAACATATGGCAGTTGCATATTGCACGAGTAAGGTACATATGAAAGTTATAAATTTCTTTTTTAAGTAACCATTGTAAACGCATTTTTATAGGTTTCACAGTATGTATTACATCTGTAATTTTAATTTTTGCAATATACCTTTTTAAAGATACCTATGTTTTCTGTACTCCAGGGAAGGAAATGCAAAGAGACGTTTATGCGTAAAAAAAAAAAAATCGCTGCGAGCAAAACAAACAAGCAAGTTAAATAAACGGGGAAGCAGAGCTTCCTTGGAATGGAAAGGACACTATGCCATCTATTGGCAAAGCAGTTATTTACAAAGCCAAGGGTACCCAAGCGAGTCCTTTCTGTTTGAGCGTTGCGCAGCGAAGCGTCGCTGTCGTAGTTTTGGTATATTACAAGCAAATGTATAAAGACTTTTCCATGTAGGTTCCAGAAACAAAAAAAAAGGAGGAAAAAAAGAAAAGAATAGAGCAAAGACAGTGAATTTATACTTCACAAATTAGGTCATTAACACACAGGGGGATTTTGCAGCTAATTGCAGACTCCCTTCTTGGAGGGCCGAGTGAGAGAGGTTTAGCTTTTTCGATTGTTTTATTACTGAACCATGTAAAAAAAGGCTTCTTTTTTTTTTTCTTCCTTTTTTTTTCTCTTTTTTTTTTTTTTTCCCTAAATGCAGGGTTACTTAAGGACTTCATGGCCATTAAACAGTCCAGTAAGCTGCTTTAGAAGCTGACCTTACAGCCTCCTTTTAGTTAAGACTTCCCCTGAACAGTAGGCGAGCTCGACAGCAGGATCGGGCCTCCTCTTTCCCAAAACACAACCGCGACCTGCAAGGCTTTGTTGGGAAGCTGGCAGCGAGGGGAGCGGCGGCGGGGCTGCCGGGGGCACGGGGTGCGCACCGAACCCCTCACTCAATTCCTCCAGCCCCAACTGGCCGCCACTTGTTCTCAGCGGTAGAAAAACTTATCCCGTAGAAGAGAGCTACTATAGCGCTTGTCCTGTTTCCATGGAGAGGAAGGAGAAGATGATATTTCCCCACCAGCTATAAATAAACCGCAGTAATGGGACAGATGTGAAGGGAAGAGTCAATTTTTCCTGTTTCAAGAGCAGATCAATTTCTGAACGAAAGTCCCTGCCTCTCATCCTTGAACTGGCTTTCTTCCTGCGTCTCTCTCTTGCTAAGGACTTGACTTTCCCCTGCCATAATTAGCCCGGTACTGCTTAGTGAGAAATATGAGAGCCCTTTGTTTTAGCTTTCAACGTTATAATCTCCCTTTCCCTGTCCCGCAGTAAGCGGTTCTGCGGTTCTCGTCTAGCTCTGTGCTCGGGGCGGGGGGGAGGAGGGAGAAATTCTTGTGAGCACCTGTATTTCTCGGCTCGAAAGGTTAATATTTCCCCACACAGAAAAAGGGGAAAAAAATCCCTAAAATAAAACCCAATTCCCTTCGTCTAAAACCAGACCCCAGAGGACAGGAAAATATAAAATCCAGACCCTACACTCATATCCTTTTACTGCTCTTCTCGGTGTGAACGTGTGAGTAGATGGTGTTTTACAAAGTTGTCTGAATTTCTTGAAAGGCCGTTCCTGTGTTTATATGCGAGGGGAATTGAAACGTCTCGCTGACTAAAAAGTGCCTTCCCCTGCTGATTTTTGCCCCAGCAACGCAACGCGTGGCCCGGAGCCCGAAGGCTTCGCTCCGGTCCCGTTCTTGAGGGCGAGCACAAACCCTCTCACCGGGGCCGCAAGAGCCCTCATTCTGATTTCCCCTGCATCCTTCCGCAGACACACTGGAGCCCAGGCTAGGCGCGGGCAAGGGTCGGTGCTGGGGCACAGCGCAACCAGGGATGTCGCCAGGGCTTCCCGCGACAGCCCCGCATCATGCCAGGGCATCAACACCTCCCGCAGCACCGCTCCCTCAGCTCCGCCTGCCCGCTCTCCCCGACGCGAGGAGCCGTCGGAGAACGAGGCAAGAGGGTAGGCTTTAGGAGTGGGAAGGCATTTCTGGAAGGGAAAGCTGGGCTCCATTTTTGATGAAGGCATCAAACAGGCTTCTCTGCCGGCCGCAGCAGCGAGGGTGCCGGCCGAATCCACGAGCACTGTCTGCTTCTCCCGATCACCTGAAAGAAGGGATTTGGCTCTTCAAAATTAAATTCCTCTGCAATCAGCCAGACAAAAATAATTCCAGAGGAACATCCAGGAGAGCATTTTCCCCGAGCTCCCTATCAGGTTTTGCGTACAAAATAGATCTTTTAAATATATTGCTGCTTCGATGTGCTGAAAGGAAGACAGTTATTAAAAACTGTGCGAGCAGTCTGCTTGTAATTACCCGGGGAACGGGGCAAGGGAGAGATGCGGGTGGGAACTCCAGTTTGTGTCGCAAAGCGGAGCTTTAAAGTCACCCTCCTTTAAGGTTTGCATGTTTAAAGTGCCTTGGTGTCTATTTAAAGAATAAACAAAAGCTCGTGTGTGTGTGTGTGTGCGTGTGCGTGCATGCACATCTACATGATAATACAAATCGAGATGTATGTATAAACATATATAGCCGCACACGCACGTGTATAGATTGAAGCCCGCCCATCAAATATAGGCACGCCTTGCGGTCGGGATTTTTCTCTCGTTGATTTCTGTAGATAAATGTAATTATTTCCTTTGGTGTTTTTTTGTTTGGTTGTGTTTTGTTGATGTTGTTTGCTTTGTTGTTTGTTTTTGGTTGTTTTTTTTTTTTCCTCTCCCCCATTTTTTTCTCCTGTTTTTGTTTGTTTGTTTGTTTTCCTCTTCTTTTTCTTTCTTTCACTTTTCTCAGTGGAAAGTGCACAGTAAGTGTGAAGTATACATCATCGCCCAAGGAATTTGTCTTGAAAAGTCCTCTCAGCCCCCTGGTGTTCAAAGACTGAAGGATGGTTATTGATTATTGCACTAGATCAGAGGCCCGCACTAAAAGCCAGGCAAACGAAACGGACCGTCCAGGAAGGCTCAGCTCCCTCCCGCGTCTCCGCGGGCCCACGCCGCTCCCCGGCACAGCGTTGCGAGCCAGCGGATGGCCGGACGAGCCGCCTGCTGGGTCCTCGCAAAACGACTTAAAGTCCGTGGACCTCAGCGCAGCAGCCGCTGGGCGGTCCGTAGGGAGGAGGGCTCCGCTCTCGCCAGCCCCACTAGTACGGGTTTTCTTCACCTTAGTCTTGGTCCGGCAGCAAATCTCACGGCTCGTCCTGCAGCAGTGCCTGTGCTGCGTATCACTGCTCAGGTTCCTGGACGGGACGAGCTGCAGAAACAGACCTTGCATGAGTCAGTGTATATATGCAATTATACACACACACATATGCAGGGCTTCAGCTGGGTGGAAGAAGACATGTAGTGAGCTCTTTGGCAGGTTTCTGAGTTATCACCACACTAATGTACTTCTAAATCCATCACTTGATCTGTAAGAAGCCTCCCTAAAGGGACAGCAGGGGCTGCTGATGGGTGGGATGGGGGCTGAGAACCCCCCTGGCAGCAGGGCAAAGCAGAAATCGTAGTACCAGGGTGCAGTGCAGGACGGCATAAAGGCCTCGGTTAGCATCAGTCCCAGGCACCCCAGCATCCTTCTCGAGAGGGATTTGAGGGTATGCAGCGTCCCTATGCCCCTGTCTGACCATGCCTGCCTGTGTGGCTGTGGTTCTTCTGGGTGTGCACATATCCCTAGCCTTCACCACCAGCGATGTCATATAGGCACAAACTTCCTCACATGCCTGAGGAAGTGTATGTGTGAGGATGTTGACTAGCAACTGCCAGCTATCCAGATCCATCTCTTCTTTGGGCAGTGTAAACCAGAAAGCACCTTTTGCCTATACAAACTTGACCGGCAGTGAGGGAAGACAATGCTGAACTTGCTCCCTTCAGCTGTGGAGTGCTGATGCTGTTTGGGAAGTGGAGGGGGGGCAAATGAAAAAGTGGCTTTGGAAAGCTGTGTGACCTCAGGCTTTAATTTACTGCAATTTTTGTCTTTTATATAAAGAGAAGATAAAGTAAAATGTTGAAAACTTCAAAATACTTTTAAAATTTTATTCTTTTTCTCTTTCTTTGAGCTGCAGGCACTTGAATTCATGACAACCAGGATGGTTTGCTTTATAAGTGCATCAACTACTCTATTGTGTCCTGTCACAGTATCCTGGTATTTCTACATCCTCTCTAAGGTCAATTTTCAGACTTGGAGGAATGTGATCTGGGAATTAAGTTTTGGACCGTTTTGTTTCCATTTTGCAAATGCAAAGATGCAACAGTGAAACACACAGTGGTTTCTATTTCTTCCTCTCCATAGGCATATTTAACTCCCATTGACGGTGATGTGAGTTATGCACATGTCTAAAAAGGAGAAGTGAGTCTTAGATCTTTTTCCTCATCGTTTACATGAGATCAAAGGAAATCAAATAGAGTTAATGAAGGACCAGATGGTGCTTTATTTGTTTTCTGGAAGACAGTGCAAGAGAATGGGAAGGAATATGTGTAGTTTAACCTGGCAAAGAAGAGGAAAACTTACTATCTCATTTAATGGGCACTGAAGCAAGTATGCCATATCTTCAGAAGTGGGAAAACTTTGCTTGTTTTCTCTCCTTCAGCAGACTTCGGATGCAGGGCTAAGGCTGCTTTTGAAAGGCTTTGACTGAAGGTATTCCAGACTCTGAAATCTTTTACATTTTGTCTTTTTTGGAAACACAAATTTCATTGGACCCAGGCAATTCTGCAGGTTTTGCTTTCAAGCCATAGCATATGGGTGCTCCTTTAGTCTGTGGAAAATGTGTAATCTAAGCTGCTACAAGGAGGCAGGGCTGTAGAGGCAGGAGAGCCTTTGATTTGGATCCTCACTGTGAGCGGGAGTTTGGCAGGAGAGGCACAGGATGCAGTAAACTTTACCAACTGTTCTCGCAGAGCGACTCATATCCCAGAGGATGCAGAGTCAGGACCATCCTGTGCTGTGCCTCTGTGCCAGCTTGGAGCCCTTTCCCCTGGCTGCTGGGCTCTGTCAGCTCCAGCTGTCCCCACAGTTCCCAGAGAGGGGATTGTAGCTTTGGGCATAGCTAACGATGAGTTACTTTTGCCCTCACTGCTGATAGGATTATCAAAAAAGAGATAAAAGGTTTGTTTCCTCTGTAGACCTTATATTGATCCTGTCAGGTTCTTTCTGATACAGCATACCTAAAAGCATCCCAACTGGGAACTCTAGGGGAAATGAGATGATTTTGCTGAGGGTTATGCCAGCCCATGCTGACCTTCCAGGAAGGAGTCTGTGGGGGCGGTAGAGGCCACTTTATTATTTGCCCTGTTGAATCCCATCATTGCTTTAATGCACTACACACCTATTCGAGGATAACTTTGCATCACGCCACAGATTTCCCAATAGCTTAACGTCATGTGTTGGCCTTATATGATATTGTAATGTCAGCTGATAAAAGAAGTCAATTTAGTGATGTTCTCCAAGGTTTTTATTGACATAGTAGATTTCTGGATTTGGAAGGCTTTGCAGCTGAGCTGAAGGCCTGGAGGCTTTTCTGTTTTAAAAGCAATGGGAAGAGATGCAACTAACATCTGTATGTTTGTTTAAGGAAGCCAGAAGCTGTTTGTGTTTATGATTCTTTACAGAAAATTGTACCAAGAGCACTTTAATAGCAGTGTAGCTCCATCTTCTCTTTGCCCCCTGGTACAAACTTAACATTACAGTTCCAGCTGACATTATTTCCACCTGCTTTAAATGTGTTCATGTGCCTCTAATCCTGTGTGCAGCTTCACATTTGTACCCATTTCCTGTATTTTATAGGCACATGTGGTATGTCGAGCTTTGGAAATGTAGGCCCTCATTTTGTGCTGCTTGTTTTTTAACATTCATTTTCCCTGGCTGTACTCCTTACTTAAGGAAAAAAAAAGTAAGAACAAACAATTCTTTTTTTCCTGGTGAGGTTTAAGCAAAACCTTGAGAACTTCCTTGCTATTTTATATATCTAGCACTTTTATTGAGTGAATGCGCAGTAATTTGGTGGCTTTACTAAGTAACTTGACAGTTAATGGGATACATCTGCAATAGATTCCAAAACAACTGGCTGCTTAGAAATATGGAAAAGACTAGCATTCTCACTCCTTTCTGTTCTTTTGAGAAATTCCTATCTATCTGCTTCATCTCCAGGGAAGTTGAGATTCCATTGAAGATCCATATATGCTGAGAGCTGCTACCAACTATAATAAAACTCATGAGAGCTGACCCTTCTGAAACTGCTTATATATTTGAAAAAAAAATTGTATGGATTTTAATCTGAAGGAATCTACATTAAAAAAACACACAAACCCATACTTACACCTGGAGCTACACAGTGGCTTTACAAGGCTTGAGAGCACAAAAGAAAGCTCAGCCGTGGAAGAAACAGTCCAGACTTCATTTTCCACAGACAAATTGTATACTTCACATCAGTGACCCTTATTCATGTGTTTACTTGTTCCTATGAAAAGGAGAGTAGCAACATCATCAATCATTCAGGTGGTGCACCATGATCCAGGAAGGTTGGGAACCTTGGGAACCCTTTGGGACTCAGTCAGCTGGGGATGGATATCTCTAAAAGGAAAACCCAAGCAAGCAATCCCACATCCCTGAGAAGATGTCTGAATTTCTTAAACTGACTTCTTCATAGCACAAGCAGCCAAGAGCTATTCCATTCTTTGCCTTAAGGATGAATTTTAGGTCTAGCCCCTGCTAGAGGGAAACCCATGGTGGTGTGAATCCATAGGAAAGAATTGCATGGGGAGAAAAAACAACATTTGTGCTGGAGATGGAGAGCTTGTGTGATTGTACCTCGTGTCCTGTGGTTCCTGATAAGAAAAAAAAAGGAGCAAGATGAAGGAAACTGAGCAGATATTTCCTGTGCCTAACTTCCCATATGAGGTGTCAGTTGATCTAAAATCTTCCATGTTGCTCACTTAACTTTAATTTCCCAAATTTTATATGGCTTCAGATAGGTATTTCATGACTATTAAAACATATGGTTTTGGTAAACAATTGATATGTCATGATGCCCTCAGTGACAATAATGTGTCTAGCTTGGAAATGCATGGGTCACTTTTCACTTGTTTGGGTTAAAAATTTGGTTGTGAGAAGATCTCCATCAGATTCCTCCTGCGATTTGTGAACAAATTCCCAATACTGCCTTGCCAAATGCTGTTTACAGCCCTGACATGTGTCTGCTTATTCATTAGAATGAACGGAAGTGTAGAAACACAGTGCTAATGTTTATGTTCCAATTAAAGAATATAGTTACATTACATCGCTTAAAAATACTCTCCTCTGAGAAAATATGAGCCCAAAGCTGATTTATCAGGTTTAAATTTAAGAAAACTATATTGTCAAAATAACCACACATTTCTTTTTGCACCACTTTTGAAATCTGTTCCCTATTACACTCTCTGCATCAGACAAATACAACCAAGTTATTTACAGGCTGTGAAAGATACTAAATCTTTTCAGAGTAATGTTTCATTGGATCACAAATTCTCACTTTTAATAATAATTGACAACAAACTAAAGTGAAGGATATTCACAATTAGTAACAACAGCACATAATGCTCTCCCAGTGCCTTGTATCTTCAAGACCTTATGCAGACATAAGCTGCTGAAGTCTCACTAACATTTACTTTGGAAGGATGTTAAGTATTGTTATCTCCCTTTTACAGATGGTGAAAGAAGCTCAGTAGGATTGTGACTTGCCTCAGGATGGTCTAATTGCAGAAGCAAGACCAGAATTCGCATACTCTTGGCTCCCACTTGTGTGAGAGAGGGAATGTAGTTTTAAAAGCATCCTGTGACTTAAGAATCCTTGTTCCAGTGCACACCAGGACTTGAGCAGTGCTGGGGCAGTGCAGCTCCTCAGGGGCGCTTTGGGCTCCCAGCTCCCATTAACTTTGAGTGATTCTGGAGCTCTTGAAAACTCCTTTCAGTTCATTGAGGGAAATGCACAACACCTGTGATTCATACAAGTGGCGCACGGAGGGGTAGAGCAAAGGCTGGAAGTAATGGCCAGCTCCATGTGCAGCTCAGCCGTGATTCAGAAGCTGGAAGGCTGAGCGCTGAGCCTGTCTTCCAGGGCTGAGGAGTCAGGGGGGAGCCAGTGGTACTGCCAGCTCTTCTCACTAACATGATTTTCTCAGGAGCAGAGCCAGGAAAGATCTAAAGGCAGAACTCCAGCCCTCATATATTTCAGTTCTGCCTTTGGGAGAAAGCCCTTCTTGCCTGGCCCCTTGTGCTTTGCCCTTCACCTCCAGGAGAAGGGAGCAGCTTAGGTGGATGCACATCCCTGCGCTCTCTGCACACCTCTTCCCAGCTAGAGCCTGCTGCTAGGCTGGGAATGGAAGAGCTGGGACTTGGAGGGTGGACAGAGAGCTGTGGAAATCCCTGCAGAAACAGTTGTATTTGTGTGTGTGTGTGCATGATGGGAGTGTACATCTGAGGATGCATCCCCTTGGGACTCGGACTGCAAAGTGAGACAGGGCTGAGCAGCAGGGGCAGGCAAGGGCAGACCTGGGGTGGGTGAAAAGAGTCGGGCAGCTGCATCCATTGTTGTGAGATGGAGGGGTGCGCTGATGAAAGGCATGCAGGTCTTCAAATTAAGCAAAGAGTGGGAGGAGCCATCCCCACCATGATGCCTGAAGACCTGTGACAGCTTTCAGTGTAAAAGGCTGCGAGTGGAGCAGGCTTTGCAGCTCTCACCCACTCGCATGCAGCCTTGCACCACAATGCCTACCATAGCCTTTGGAGATGAGGAAGCAAAAGGCATTCAAGCTCAAAGGAAGGATCAAAGACATCCTGCACACATGTAAGGTGTCTGGTGGTATCTGTGTCTTGGTGTTTCCCAAATATCCCTTTTTACTTTGTCGATATCAGTGTGCAACTAAAATGGGAGCCTGGAATAAGAGTGGCTAGAGCTGAGGAGGCAAATTGTTTCGTCAGCAGGAAAGAGACTGGATATTACAGAGAGTGGGCCTGGCTTCTCCAAAACAGTGTTAAGAAGAGAAAGAAAACATTGAATGGGAGAGAGAATGCTGAGGTATGTGCAGAGAGCTGGGTAAGAGGCAGCTCTGGGGAAGGCAAGACATCCCTGCAGCCTCCTCAAGGGTGCAGCCCTCCTTTGAGAACCATGTACCAAGCCCCAGTTTTCATGTCAATGTTTTAAACCTGATTCCTTGGTTATGAGTTCTGGCCTTAGACAATGCTCAAAGGGATGCAGAAACCATTTGCAGTATGGTCATAAATATTTGTGTCCACATTTAGAAGCACTCAGTAGCTTCATCATATTGAAACATTCAAGGAAGGTGTACAGCAAAGTGAGTGCTTACTGCTAAGAAGATCTTGAGGTAATTCTGAATAATGAAGAAAGAAAAAGGCCTCCCTTATGTGGGAAAACCTACCAGGCCAGAGGACCATATTTCAAGGCCAAAACCCATTAAATTCAAGGGAAAAAACAACTTTTAGATGGTCTTGTGCCTACACTTAGAAATTTAATTGAATTTGGAGTATGCTTTAAAGACTGAGGGACCCACAGCACGAGATTAATGTTTCATTGCAGTGATGGCAAACACAAGCAGTGAACTGGCCAGTTGGTCTCACCTGGGGTATAAAGAAAATCCAGTCTGGGTGGTCAGGATAAAGCAGGTAAAATCTCTGGATTATGGAAAGTCATTCCAGGGCCCAGGATGAAGAAAAGTTAAGGTTCTCTGCAGGAAAAAAAAAAAAAAAGAAAGTTTTTTTTTAATGTTCTTTTTGCTTGAACATGCTAATGTCCCAAAGGCCTGTTCTTTACATAATTGTGTTTGCATAAGAAGAACGGGGTACCACAGCTTTGCCAGCTTCATGTAACTCATTGCAAAATCCTTGAAAATGCTGTTTAAAAATATTTATGCAGCAAAAAAAGTTATTTCACACATCTCTAGTCAGCAGCCAGGTTTTAAAATAAACCAATCTGTCCTCAGAAATAAAACGAAGAAGAAATAGAGATCCAAATTTGCAGTTGGTGTAAATTACCAGACTTTCACTGAAGTCAATGCAGGGTTGCCAATCTAAACTAACGGAGAATCCAGTCCAGAAACCATGAACGTAATTTTTAAAGCCTTTGAAATAAGGTCTGAGAAACATTATGTGCCTGTAGACTACCTTGCAGAATGTCAAAGATGGGGACAGCCTCCAGGTACCCCAGGACAGCCAGCAAATGGCATCACTATGATTGAAATTGTGCTTGAGGGATGTTACATCAGTTAACAGTGTTTACCAATAAATAGCATGTAACGATCAATAATTGCTTCTCCGCTAAGCCAACTGGCATGATGACTAGAGTTTTCTCATGCTAACACAGTTAAGTATTTAACTATCTTAAAACTAATCCACCAAAAGTCTTTCTGAAAGAGCCAGTTTATGACTGGAATATTTCTCTTGAAAACCAAATCGATTAAGCTTGTGGCAGTGCACAGATCCCATATTCACTTTTTACCTCTGTGAGGGTGATTATGACCTCCTTATCTTACTCTCTGTTCCATGTTGCATCCTGAAAGATTTCTGTCCAATTTCTTGAGGCTGCAGAAAGGAGGATGAGACCTCTCCCTCAGGGCACAAAAGAGTGGGTATTTGAAGACAGATGACAGGTGGGTACTACTATAACATTAACGTTACTATCCCATAATAATAACAACACTACTCATAAGAACTCAGCTTTCATAGCTGGAAAGAGGAGCCTCTTTTGGAAAAGGAACACAGTTTTTTGGCTGAAAATCTCAAGTAAACTTCAAAGGAGGTTTCTGAGACCAGGAGCCAGGTCCTCAGGTGACATAACCTGGCACAGCCATGCCATGGTTGACCAGGTTGCCCTGGCTTATGCTGGTTGGAAGCTGGGCTCCTGGTACATAAGAATTAAATAAACACTGTCTATGATGAGTTTGCTTTTGTTTACTGCAGGATCGCCACCGGGCAGTGTCTGAGGGCATGGGAAGATGAACTTTCCTGCACCAAGCACTGGGCTCAGCTGGAAGCGTGGATCCCGAGGTTAGCCTTATATCACAGGTGGCAGACATGGAAATCCACCCTCTGACTTCTGCCAGAGCTGAATTTAAAACCTTGAAGGCTTAAAAGAGTTCTGTGGGGACAAAGTGATGGGTTTGAAAGAGAATGAAGAAAAACAAAAAACACACTATAAAAGGGAAAAAGAAAAAAAAAACAGGAAGAAACAGACACAGAGCTTTGACATGACCAAAATGGAGAAAACAAGAAGAAAACAAGACTTGTTTGTGAGCAGCAGTTCAGAACACAGCCTGGAGGGGAACCAAAGGCTGCATACCCTTGCTCACAGATGGGACATGGCCTCCTGCTTTCAGTGAGGGGGTTGCACCAGCCACCTCCACCTCTGGCTGACTGAGGAGAACTTTCTTGAACGTATGAACTCTTCAGGGCAGCAAACATTTTATTCTTATGTGTTTGTGTAGGTCCTGGTAGCAAATAGAGATCCCCAAGCATCAGCAAGACAGCTAATACTGAAGACATGTCTCCAAAGGTCAAGGTCTAACATGGCCAGTTGTGCTGGTCAACAGCTAGCAAGTGTTGCCCTATTTCTGTAGTGAGGGGTTGACTGAAATATGCATTATAGGAAAAGATCTGCAGGGTAAGCTTATGTATTTGCCATGGAAAAATAAAAAAGAAACATCATCTCTCATATCAGATGAACTTTGGGATATTAAATGTTTGAATGCTTTATGTTCCAGAAGTAAATGCTTCCCCTATGGAAGAAGAGTGCAAATGTTTGCATTATTTATATGTCATCCAATTATCTGGCTATATATGTGTGGTATATTTAATGCATGCTTCACAGTGATACATTTGTTGCATACTGCTGGATAAGGTCACTAATAGAGATTTAATAGGTACAGAGTATAAAACTCAGGCTTCTAATTTGCCCTCATTGTTTTATCTTCAGCTATAACTAATAATTATAAGAAACATCTGTGTCCTAACTCTTCTCAAAGGAATTTGTTAAGCAGATCTTCACATTTTAAAAAGCTATCCTGATAACCTGCTTGTTTCATAGCAGAAGTAAAGAAAAAGAGAAAGAGAAAAGGAGAGCTCTGCTGCCAAAATAAATCAATTAGCTCATTGATAAAATGTGTCTTCAGACACCCATGCAGACTGGGAATAATATTCTTCCTTTTCTTGGAGAAAGTTTTAGGACAAATATTCTGTTTCTTGAATGTAGATACTATTTGTTCTTTGGCAGAAGTCCTTTAAGAAATGCTGCTGGCACTCTGAATATGAACTGAGAGATTCAGGAATTAATGGCATCTAGTAACTGTAACATGTTATTTCCCATTTTTCACGAATGAATACTTACGTTGTTATAGAAAACGGGACTAAAGCTTTCTCTCTTTTACTGAAGCTTTTTTTCTTCTTTTTTTTTTTTTTTTTACTGTAATTTCGTGACCCAATAACAGAAGATAAATGATAAATAGGACACTGGCCATGAAAAGCATTCCCTGGAAGCTTTTCCTAATATCAAAACCAAAGATGGAAGATATGTAAGCCAAAAAAGAAAAAAAAATCAAAACATGAGTAGTACAGTAGGATACTACGTATTTTCTTTGCTGCTTAGATTTTAGACATATTCTAAATTATAAAATGACTGGATAGTAAGCTTTCCCTTGAAAGTCTGTTTTCTGATTTGACATAATTTCTCATTTTCTTACCATTATTGGCAGATGGAAACTTGTTCTTAGAATTTGTCTGTTACTATTGGTGTTATTTGCATGAGTCTGTATTTTATTATTGTGACTGAATTGCTCTAAGGCTCATTAAATTTATTGTAATATTGAAGACAATTTTATTGTGTTGTATTTGTTTCAGGATTCAATGCCATTAATTTGGAAGGGGATTGCTATGCAGTCATCTCATCCCCCTCATGAAATCAGTAGTCTTAAGCAGTTCCAGAATTTTTTTTCTGATAATTCTTTACAGTTACTGTTCTAAGTAACAAAGGCTTTGATAAGGTACAATGAAATGAATCTTGTGAAGCAAAAGGAATGACTTTTGCTGATTTTGGTGGAGATACCGCAAATGTCATCCTGACTGAACGAATTTTCTAACAGAAAACAGCTGATTTTATAGACAAAAGTCCTGATCCTCACTTTGATAAAGTTTTTCTTATTTGAATGAGTATTGCAGTATTAGACCCACATGGAACTTGGTTAGAGGCCAACATTTTTTTCCCTATCTGATGTGCTGAGAACTCAGACATTAGTTTGTGATTAGAAATCTGACTCTATTGTGTAGATTTACTGTAGCTATTGTTCTATAAGAGCGAAAAGGGGCAAGTGAGGTAAAAAACATTTTCCCTTAATAAGAATTTCTTTTCAACCATGCTCACAAGGTACCTACAAGCTTGTTTACCCGTGACCTGTTGGGTGCGAATGGCTGTATGCCTGCATTTGCCAAAGACGGTAGTAATAGCAGCACATCTGAAAGTGCACATCGTGTTCCTGTAAACTCCTTGGGGAGGCTGGGAATCTGGTTCAGATGCTGTCGTCAAAATGTGCTTGTGTATGACAATTGTCTGTGGTAGGTATGCCGAAAGTATCCCAGTGCTCTCTGCAAGCAGGGAAATGCTCACCTGGAAGACGGTGGGACTTCTGCTCCTGCACCTCAAAAGGTCCCTCTCAGCCATGGGGTGACTTTCTTCAGTGTTTAGCAGGATTCTGGGTCAAACTTGAAGAAGACAAAATGCAATTAATTGTTTTTCTGATATTTAAGTGCCAGACATTAAATATTGTGCAAGACTGTCAGCCCACAAGCATTCTCTGCTATATGGAGATTAAGGAGAAACATGACATTTCTGGGGTAATGTGAATTTTTCAGTTTTTTGTCTCCCATGGAACCAAAACTAGAAGCAGATTCAACATTGTATCTATTCCCAAAATTTAGCTGTCTGAGTTAAATGAGCTCTTTATCAGTGTTGCAACAACTTCTACTGACAAAGCGCGACCAAATACCTCTATTATATGACCTTACAGGTATTGTTCATGTAGGACCATGAATCGCACAGAACTGGAAATACCACCAGATATCTTTACTGACTATACTGGCCCATGAAGACCACAAATAGGCATTGGATAATTTGTCAAAACCTTTCAATATGGTAGGAATACTGTTGAACTCCACCCAAATTACCAGATTCAGACTTTAGAAGCCATGCTGCACTCATTAACAGGCAGTTAATGACTAGTGGTGGTGTGTTTGTGGAAAAGCTACTGATGTTTAATAAGCCTTTTGTCTCTGGCTTCTATGATGTTGTGTATCAGCAGAAGCACGATGCATCAAGTTCAGGAAACAGTGTATTGACACATATTTCTTACAACATGGCTACTGTTGAAATGGAATCTATCTTTACCAAACAAGAACACACCTGTGCTTTAAAGTCCATTGCAAGATTAGCATTTACCACTGTGTTTTCAGATGCATGCTATAAAGGAATATATGCTTTGGTTCGTATGAGGTCCAAAAGGGGGAAATAAGCTATGTCCTATAGAGTGCCTAGAGTGAAGACAGCATGTAGTGGTGTCCAGAAGAAAAACCAATTTGGTCAAACTACTCTCTTGCTTTTTCTCAGGCAGCTGAGTAATCACTTGTATTTTTGTCATGTCCCTTCTCCCTCCCTGCTCCCAGAGCTTCATTCTACCCAAACTATTATGAGTGTTTCACTTCCCCACTCAAAAGAACATGGATGTACTTGCATGAGGGCACAGGTTTGGCTTTCTATCGGTATTAAACATGAATTCTGAGCTATCCTTCAAGGAAGGACAGGTGCACAAATACCCAGGGAAGCAGAAAGGAAAACTTTACATCATTATTCCTTACCTCCATACAACGTGGGCTCATGGGAAGTTGACAAGAATTCAGCTTTTACAATTTTAAGTATTTATTTCTGCTATGTACGCAGAGTCTAAATTTTGGGTTGTCTCTTTGACCATATTTAAAACCTAAAGAAGCTTTTGGAAGTGACACATTATAATTTTTTTTTCTTTTGTATAATGAAGAAAGTTCGAATATGTAACAAAACTTCTGGATCAGGAATGCTAGCTAATTATAGATTTGTAGTCTGGTTAAACTTTTCTGGTTTTCAAGTTGCCTTCCTATAATTGACTTACTCCATAGATGTTTATATACGTTTTTATGCAAGATGACAATGGCTTCTGTAGATCAATGTAAAGCCAGGAAGATTATTTTGCTCACCATAGTAATATCATAAGAGCGAAAATTTTTCCTGATATCACTGTTTAAGCTAAAGAATAGCTACACTTCCAAGAAAGTTATTGTGGGCAGATAAAAGAGGGGAAAAGTGGCCATTGTGAAGAGCAATAAGGGCCTGCTACAGAATCGTTGTACCAAAAGGTGATCTACATTATCAAAGTCCCTGAGAACTCTGTTTTTTGGCTTAATATATTTAACAAAATTTATATATATAAAAATAATAATATTCCAGGCTTTTGTTAGTTTCTATGCAACCTTAACAGAAATAAGAGCTTTATGTTTTAATTTCCTTAAGGGAAAATCTTCCTTGGAACCCACAAATGTTTCAGTGTTTTGGGATGATCTAAATATCTGTCCAATGTCTTTTGAGACCCTTTTTTGTTTTTAACCCACTCAGCAATCTTTTTATGTATTACTTTGAGAAACAGGGCTATATATACTGTAAATAGCACAGAAAAAAAATATATCTATGTATTATCTGATAAGCTGAAATAGCTCTGTCTGTTGGTTATTTATCCAAATACTAAAGAAAACTTAGGCTAACGATTTCCAGACAGTTGTTATGCCATATCATCTTAAAGCAGCTGTTAACCATATGCACTACTGTAGTACCATTTATATTAACCATTATGAAATTTTCCTCTGGGAAAAATGCTCATGTGCTTGCAGAGAACCTCTCTGCCCTCTTTTTAAATGAAATAAGTTGTTTATTCCTAGAGCATGGCGAGTAATTTGTAGAAAATCACTAGATGATTTTCTCCTCCTTGTGAATAGAGACTGTGTTTTCCCAAAGCCACCGCGCACCCAAAGAACTGAAGTGGCAACAGCAGTCTGGGGCATGTCTGTGTTTTGCGACAGAGCAGGGGTTAGTGCTGGGACAGCCCTACAAAACTGC
>JASSUY010014028.1:0-18777 GCA_032466535.1 Forpus xanthops
ATGTTGAGGACACCAGAACTACACACAATACTCCAAGTGAGGTCTCACAAGAGCAGAGTAGAGGGGCAGGATCACCTTCCTCAATCTGCTGGTCACGCTCCTTTTGATATAGCCCAGAATATGGATCAAGTTGGCATTCTTTTGTAAAGCATTATGTATATGCAGTTTGTGCAGAAAATAACCCACAATGGATTGGGACGGAAGCCAGCAGTTATTCCAACATGTTGCACACAATTTATTCTGGAAACAGCAAAGAAATTAATCTGTAAAATATTAACAGATAAGACAATTTACACTTTTGATACACAAATAAACCATTTACTGAAAGCTATTAATTGTCAAGTGAAGAAAATATATGAAGTTGAATTCAAAATTGCACTTAGCCCTGAAAAATTATAGATCCTGATTCTCCCTTTTATCAATTTTGATCTGAACAAAGGTGTAGAAAACAGGTTGTGTCTGCAGCAGCAATAACTCCGTGCTCTGAAGGAATCAGAATTGTTCTCATTGCACTTCTATCTTTGTAACTGATTAGCAAAGCAGCTCTTTGTCATATATTTCATTAATTAGCACTTCTGAACTTCTAAGTGACCAAATATTTTCCCAGTGACGTTTCTCAGTTCATTAGGGGCAATTCAAAGCCTTACTAACTCTGCCAACAGAAGAGAGGAAAAACACAATCATAAACATAGCACTTCAGGTTAGGACTATCATGCAGAGTTATGGATGGCCTGGATTTCTTCTTTTGCTTTGGTAGTGTGGCTTCCTATATGAACAAGACACAATTATGTTGCATGTCTGTCTACTGAAGTCAGTTTCCACTAACATTATTTGATTACACCGTCAGGAGCCACTTGCTCAGAAACAGTGAACAAGCGCTTAAAGATCCAACAGGCTACATTCTCCCTGCTAGGATGCATAACACATTAGTGCATTAGAGATGTTAATTTTAAATTAAATATGATTACAGAGAGGTTACTCAAAACTGACACCAAACATCTGTTCAGTCCTGGCAGCAAGCTTGCTGCTCCACACTACCAAAGCAACAGAGAGAAGCAATGCTGTTCAGCAGCAACGGTCAGCTGTCCGACCTCAACATGTTTACCCAGTACCCATCTAACCACAATTAATTTTAGGTAGAATAGTTCTAACATGTTATTCTGCGCATGCAGACAAAAGCATCCCCAACTAAACAACAAAATAATTTCTGCCTGCTTATCAATAACACTGTAGAAAGGCTGCCATCTTCCATAAAGGTCATGTGTAGCTTTAATCCACAGTGAGCACTGGAGCATTGCAAGTATTGCTGTTCAGAGCCTGTGGTCACTCGTGAAGCTTGAAGGCTGCTAGGTAAGAACACTGCAGGCACCATATCCAAAGACACGTATGTTATTTAGTGCCTTTCCTGGGACAACCAAGTTATGACAAGGTGGTGTCAGAGCTATGGTAAAGATGTGTAATCTACAGTGAAAAAACCTGTAGGAAATGTGGCTTTATAAACTGTTTAATGTATAAGCGGGTAATTCATCTTTGATGCACTTTTCAGTCATTTTTCCTGCAGTCCTATTGTAAGCTCTTTCCAATCTAATCTACCTTCAACCAGGGACAGCACAGACTGTTCCAGGAGTCTATTATAGGAGTGTATTTTTCTTATCCCAGTAAGGGTACCAATTTTAACATCCATAAAAGAACCAGGCTGATGTATTCTCTTCCATTTTACAGTGTAGCAATTTTCTTCCTGGTAGCAATGTAAGCAGCTGTGCTGGAAGTCAGACTAGGTGGTTAACTCTGGTACTGACTCACTGTACGGACTAGCTAAAGTCATTAACATCCTAGTTTTCAGATAGTTCACTAACCTCAAGCTGTTCCACACTTTAATTATTTAAGCCTGGTATCAAGCACATAAAAGTTACTGCAGACTTCCAACTCACACCTGCCTTCCAATCAAGCCCTCCAAATCTGTCATGAAAGCTTTTTCAGTCTATAAACTTCAGTTTTGCAGCTGAAATATAATTGTAAGACTTTCAGCAGGCAATAGAACCAACCCTAATTCACCATAAGCTGCAATTGCACATCCACTTCCATATGAAGTGAGATTTAAGGAGACATGTCTCATAAGTTTTGATCACAGAGCAAGCTGCAACATTTAGAACTGGAGATTTCCATATGGATACTTACAGCAATTTATAATGCATTCATCCCTTACAATGTTTACATTTCATTAGAGCATGTAGCACACATGAGATGTTCAGTTGAAAACATTCATTTGTGCATCAAGTTTTTATATTGATGAGACGTAAAGGTGTAATATCCTCTTAAAATTTGTAATAATGTCCTCTTCTAAAACCTTTCTTTAATCTCAAAATGCATGTACATGGAAAAAATGGTAACCTCAGTGGTACTCTGATGATACTTTAAGAATCTTCTCTAGAAAAAAAAAAATCTATCTTTGTACTGCAGACAATTATAGCTGTGCAGATTTACATCTCCACTAATGGATACTCTCACTGACAATATCCTGTATATTAAGCTTTGCAGGAAAGCATAAGTGTTTTCTGTATATGTGAGAAAGTGTATGAAAAGAGGCAGGATAATATTCCCTGGTTTTTATGAGAAGTAAACAGCCACATTCGGGTTTTTGGTCATAATATTATTATAACTACAAATATTGATGTTCAAGATTTACTTTTTCAAAAGGATAAAGCAGATAATGTACTCAATATATAGCTAATGGCAAGCTGAGGGAAGGAGTAAGATGCAAAACAATGACAGGTATTGTCATAAATGCCTACCAGAAGTGAAATGCTGGTGAATTTAGAGGAGAAACCAGAGAGTAAGGGAGAAACAGCATACAGATCCACTGGTACTCCTCAGTATGGCAGAGAGTGACAGAACACCACTAACAACATATGACTTAATTCTTTCCTCTGCCTCCTCCTTCACTACTTCCCTTTAAAATGCCATGAATATAACTTACTTTTTTAGTTAAGGTTTAAAGCTCAACAGCCAACAGGTATACAAATTGCTTTGCTCAGGTAGTGACCAAATATTTTATTCTATATATACATAAATTAAAGTTCATGTAAACAACCACATCAAAATAATCAATCCGCAACTTTGCAGTAATTAAAACTGAATATAAGCAAACACCTGATTAAAACAACTAAATGCATGAGGACAGCAAAGAACTCTGTTGTTAGCTTTTGTCTCCCCACATTTTCATCAGAAAAAGAATTGTAGAAGTGTCACAATACATTAGTACTGTTATGTCTAACACACATGCAGCCAAGACTGTAACCTCATCAAAACTGTCTCAACATTATTTCAGTTCAGGGATCTCACAAGCAACCAAAGGACAGGCAGGGACATTTATTTCCACAAACATGTACTAGTTAGGGACAAAAAGGAATGGATTTGAGCAAATTGATTTCACTCAGAATTATCCACCATGGCCCTCTCCCTTAATCAGCAAAGCAACTGGTGAACCATGTTGTTTAGGTAATCTGTACATTATACCAGTAATTGTATTTTGTTTGAGGTGGTCAGGATACTCAAATATCAGCAGGTAGGAGCTCTTACACAGCCACCCCAAACATGTGCTATCACTGCATTCACAGTTAATATTGTACCTTCACTGCACTGACATTTTATTTATGAATTAAAGACGAGTACTTTAGTAGGTACTACTAATTGGTATGTTGGTAGCTCAGTTAGGTCTTGCTTGTTCCTACCTCTGTTTTGTCAAACTTGATTTAAAATGGATCACTTACACAGTGCCAGGGAGACTCCTTGTTTTCAAGTGAAGTTTACAAGGAGAATTGGTTTCAAGGATATAAATTAAAGATGAAATGCAATAGAGACAACAGCAAAAAGGTTTCATACAGTGCAAGCATAATGACTGCTTAAGAATTCCCTACAATCAGAAGAAACTGCCTACTTTCTTGACTTCTTATGGTCATGCTACCCTGCCATCTCATATCTCCATTACATTATGTGTGATTCCCTATTTCCTTACAAAATTGCATACCAGTTAGAGCCCAGCCTTTGTCAAATGGTGAGTAGCTGAATTCCTCTCTGGTTTGAAATCCCAGACTCCAATCACAATCGCAATTTCCAAGGCATCCAATAAAATGTCTCCAGCATCATAATTAAAAAAAAAAATAAAAAAATAAAAAAAAACCACAAACTTTTGTTTCATAATTAATGTCCTACAAGTAAGAGCAGAGCATTCACATGTAGGTAAAACAGTCAGAAGTTTCCAACAAAACCATTTACTCTTTTAAGGGACTCAGGGACTCAATTTTTTTTTTTACCAAAGAAAGGGAGGCAATGTCAAAAGCCAAGCGTTACCTCTAGAAGAATAAAGCAACAAATCAAGGAATGCTTATTATCCAGACTTTCATGTTATCTGCCAAAGGTAAACGACAAGTCACTCTGTAGAGATGCATACTCCTGTTCTGCGTAGAGCCAAGATAAGCACCACAAGCCCTGAGCTATGGGAAAATTACATAAGAGGCACCATACTGACCTTCAACTAGCTATTTTGTGTCTATACATATAACATATACATATAATCCTTGCCCTGAACTGTAAAAGCCTGAAAATTACGCGGACTGTGGTCAGTGTAAAATATGACCCCAATGACAATGACCCATGGTCACCAGCTGAATAGCTACCAGTTCCCCAAAGAGGCTAAATATCAGACCAGCCTAACTGAAGGTTTGCAGACATGCATTTACAGGGATGGGACATGCACAAATACAGAAGCTTGAGTATTATCTCACAGCGACACAGCCAACAATTGGCATGCCACAGGGAATGCTGATTATGTGTTGTTTTCTCATCTGACACATCTGCCGCTCCAGGAGCTCTCTCCCTAGCATCTCTGCCCCTTGCTTCTCTCATCTTCGTGATTTTCATTTGAAGTTGCAGAAAAAATGGAATAAGCAGGCAAAGTCAAATAAAGCTACTGCAATGAACAAGAAAAGCAGTCAGCAGCTACTTTTGAGATGGATACTGTACATGGGCAAGCAAAGACACAATATCCTCATCTGTCCTGCACAGAAAGGTAATTTGTTTGCAGCTTTGGTATATTTCTCAAAGTTGCCATCTTTTTCAGTCTGCACCTGGTTTCATAATATATCCTCACTCAGATACCAGCTGAAACCATTTCCACATGCCATTCCACATGGAGCCAAGCAGATGCAATAGAACCATTTCCTTTCATTTCCTTCATCTGAAAATTAGACCTGTGTTTATGAATCAGATAGGAAATAGCTGACCTGAACTGCTGTGCTTCTATTTGTGGATACCTCATCACCACTGCTATTAATAAGCTATATAATAAGACAGTCTCTTCTGAAAACTTTAAAAACAGTAAGATTCAACCGTGTGCCTGCAGACAATGTGATCAGGCAATTTAGCTGTTCAAATTCACTCATCACTGTGTATTTTCTTTACAACGTATAGTAAATCATTCATCTATTTCCTCTTTCTCTCTTCCTTTGCAACGAAAAATAGTAAAAAACACTAAAAATAACAGCCAGATGACAAGTTCATACATTTCAAAATCTTAAAAAAACCCACATAAATGAGAATTTTTATTTATGCATTTCTGCATATGAATGAGGAAATTATACAAAACACAAATGGTGTTAAATTTTCTGAAGTGAAACACTTCAGCCCAGAAGCTGCCTACCACTTCTCTAATAGCTATTTATCATTACCAGGAAGGTTGTTTTGACAGCTTTCCTTTTAAGTTGACTGTAAATCTGTGAATATTTCATAGATGACTGAACTGGAACAATTCCCAACAACATCCATGGGCTTGGAGCACAAAGATTTAGCCAGGCTACAGTAGCCAAAACCATACCTGTACAGGAATCAAAATGCTGAAAACTTGCATTTACTTTGCACTGTGCAGTTCACCAGGATTTTATGAAGTAGCTGTTAACTATCTGACTGAATTAACAATGTGCTTCATGAGTTCAACCGTTCAAGGTACAGCTGCATTTAAACAGAAACAGAACAGCTCAAATCTAGGAAACAAGAAGAGATTTCTGAAAATTCAACTGGCAAACCCAGCAAAAAACATTATATGGCTGCAGGATTCCTGGGTCTCTGTGGGGCTCTGCTTCTTTACCATTAGCTTTAGTCCACATAGCTGTTTAGTCCCTACTGCAGAAAGAAAGTCACATTCTTATAGCTGATGCCTGAGAAGCTGCTTTGATAGGTCCTGCACTTTCAATCTGATGGTTACGAAATAACTGATACCTGCCAAGAAAGAGGAGGGTGTGCCCCGCTACAGTCCTTCGCAGTTCCTTGCTTCACATTCTTTAAAGGATGCCTCTGCTCCAAGAGCCTGACCCTACATTGTAATCACAGTTGTCATCCTAAACATGAAACAGAATCAACACCTGTCATCTTAATCCTTTCCCATGTTTATTTTCAACTGCTGAGCATTCAAGTGCAGATAGTAAAGAGCACCTCAACCCAGACTGTAGCAGCTGTCAGTACTCAGTGCTCAATGATACTTCAATACTCAAGAACAAAGCAGTGAGCCTGCCAAAAGATGCTTTTGAAAAAACTGCTTTAGAAAAGAGGGAAAGGTTGGAGGCAGGAAATACACTTTTAGCACACTTACAGCGAGTTTAATTATGAGTCTCTTCCTCACACTGTAATTGCACACACCTATCTCTGATCTTCAGACAACTGCTGCAGGCAGGGAAGTACAATTACTTCTTTATCCAGATTGAAAAAAATCAAAATATTTTAAGTGACTTGCCAAAGGTAACACACAAAGCTTACAGTGGAGCGAAGAACAAAACCTGTGGAGCAAAGTATCATGTCTGCAATGCATTTGTAAGAGTGCTATGTGCTTCCCTGTTTCAGGGCTCAATAGAAAAACAACCCATAAGGATGCCCAATGAGAAATGAGAACAGGGCAAGAATGCTTTCATTCCCTTCCGTAGCACATTTTACATGTATTCTCTTTAGAAGAGCAAAATACAAGCACACTAAACATGGATTTCACAAAGTATGGCAGCTAGACATCCTTATCACATGATTTTGCTTTGTCTCACAGCTATCACTGCAAAGATCACATGTATTAAAGACGCTCAGAGCAACCTGACTTTAGGAGATCCAATTTCATAGTTTTCAGCTATTTTGCTAAATGAGAAGATACTACAAAACGTGACAGCAACAAGTACAGCACACAGCAACTGCACAGCAGCCAATTCTACTTCTGACTGTGCCTCACTTCCAGTAGACTTGTGTCATGCCTGCATACTTAGGTGACTGTAAGTAGCAGAAAACACAGCTGTTACATTCTCAAAGGAGAATTCCAAGGAAGAACAGCAAGGGACTAAGGAGTCTGTGGCAAGAGAGGGGGACTTCTTACCACTTAGCTTCAGCCTGAGGTAGGCCTGAGGAAGTTTCTATGCCTGCTACTCAGCTTCTGCTCAGACTTCAGCTAACATGCAGCCCATCCCAAGGCCTGATGTATGCTGGGACCAGCACAGTTAGGTCAAAGAGAGAGCAATGCATTGTCAGGACACCAAAGGCAAGAAGAGCAAAAGCCCAGTAGTCAGCTGTTACCAGCTGTAGTCAGCTTCCTGTCTCCTGCGCCATCACCCTTGGATTTTAATCGCCATTGTTTTCAGAATCCAGCAGCTTATGGAAATGGTACAGATCCAACTTCCTCAGCGCATTCAAAAAGCTTCTGAAGCAGATTCAGCAGCCGCCGGGTTGCTGAGGCTTCTTATGCCTCAGGAGGAAGAAGGATGAATGACCCTCAGCAAGGTATCTGCTTCGCTCACAGGTGCACAAGTCACAAATCAGAGAACCTTGGAGTCAGAACCCTCATGAATTAAGTGATGTGTTTGTGAATTCATACGTTAGATTAGCCTCCACAAAGGGGATTGAGCTCATTTGACATATTCATTTTCTTTCCTAAGGAGCTCATTAAATAATGTTTAATTTACAGAGCAATTTGTGGTGTGACAGCCTCCTCCCTTCAACCCAGTGTTCAAGGATGAGAAGAGCACAAGTTTTTTTTAGGTTTATAAACCAGCCTTTGTTTATGGGACCCAAAGCAGCATGACTAACTCTTGTTGTGTATCCTTCATGCTAGATGCAAATAATGCTGACAGCTAATGTGACTAGTGTCACAGGATGAAGCCAGGCCCACTACATACATCTAACCACCCCAACAGGACAGGATTTTTCTTACAACAGATTTATTAGATATCTGTCTAGAATAGCTCTGTGTACAGCAAGTAATTAATTCCTGGCCTTTCCCAAAGGAGTATATTTAATAGCTCAGACCATTTCACTCTCAGGAAATCATGCATAGGACACTCAAAGTTTCCATTTTGGTTTTATCCTAGACTATAGACATAGTTCTTTTCTATTTTTCTGTGCATGCACCTCTCATTCTTGTTAGATTTATGAACCCTTATAGTCACTGCTTAAGCAAGTTATGCATTTTTAATTCCTAAGTTTTTCATTGTAAATGAATCTCTACAGCTTCACCCATTTATACTGCTTTTGAATTCCCTTCAATGATCAATATCCTTATGGTAATAGGAAAACAAGGCCAAATATATTTCAGATACTGTCATACCAGTACTCTTAATCTCTTGTCCCCTAAAAAATTCCTCCCACACTTGCCATACAAAATTATACTGGTCTTTCCTACCACCCTAGAATATTCACATGGTTTCCTCATCCTCAAAACCTTTTTTCCAGAACTGCTAAAATTCAGTGGGTTTCCTCCCTGGGAGATGCCTTTCAGATTCTCTCTCAATATCTATGCCACTGGACTTCACTGAGACACAAGAGTAATTCACAGTTATTCATCTCTTTTATCAAATGGCTTCATTTTTTCAGCACTAGTGAGACAGCAAGACCTGAAAAAAAAAGAACACCGGCCACTTCAGAACTTCATCTTGCATTCTGTAAGTGCAAAATATGAGGTGTACAGAAAGCACAGTCTCTTTATTCAGTAGCAGCAGCTGCAGGGTGATGTTAGCAGCTGTATTAAGACAATGCAGGTATTGCCATACTGCCACTGCTTTTCCCTTTCCATGTAAGATGGATTCTGGACCTCTGCAGAAGCATTAAGAGAGAGGGTGAGCATGAAGTGGGCTATGGAGAAGGATGACACCAAATCAAGCCAGCAAACTCATGACCATGCCTGCAAAAGTTGATTTATGATAAAGAGAGAGGCCTCGCATAATCGCTCACCTGTTGATACAACACTAACAGAAATTGAGATTGTAAGCTTGGAAACTTTCTTTACAAACAGCAGTCTAAAGAGAGATAAAATTGCATAATGAACTTGTAGCTGATAAATAGCAAAAGACAACCTCATCAAACCACTAAATTCACACTCAATTTAACAGCCACCCTATTACAATCAGCACCCGTCCTGATACTCACAGAAATTAACTCATAAATAAAATACTCCCTTATGCTGTACTATACCAACTCTACAGCTCAAGAAGAAACTTTGCTTTCTTGTGATTAACAATAAATACTCAATATATTCTAGTTTCTTTTTTTAATGGAACTACCTGGACATCAATTGCTCTTGCAGGACCCATTGCCACTGTTTCTTTTTAAAACCATGACCTATGCATGGTTTACAACCTTATTATACCAATGATCGAAGAAAAATGACACCCTAACAGCAGTCTGCTTCTGATAAATACTTAAGTACTAGAATCATGCCAACATACTTCTCAGCTTGATTCTTCTTTACTTCAGCATCATGCTTTCATCTTCCCCTGTGGTACAAAGCTGATAGTATATCATATTCAGATATGTAAGCCTCCAGGATGTAAATGAATCCTACTAATAGATTATGACGGTACTTAATTTGAGATGAACTTCAGTCACTCCTCTTATCTGTTCAAATAAGGAATCATCTGAATATTTGTTCTACTCTTGCTGCTTTATGAGTTTCAGCTTCACAAATTAGAAAAACTTGTTCTTTTCTCAATTATTAGCAGAAGGGGAGAACAACTCTCTAAAATCAGGGCAGTATTTCACAGCTATGGATCAACTGCTCCCCAGTTGTGTATTGACTGGTGGGAAAGGAAGACGTGGAAAAAGTCTCTAGCCAATTCCAGCACCCAGCATCTACAAGGAAAGGTGAGTAGCAACTGTAGAGCAGCCCAAATTTATTACACTTTTCGGAAGATGGAAGATGAGTCCTGACCGCTGTCTGTTTCAGACAGAGCGTGAGAGCTCCACACAGCAGGGACTGCAGCACCCAGACATGTCCTTCCCTGGGGATTCTGAAGGAGGGGGTAGCTGTCATTACAGTTATCACTTCTCTCTCTTCTTTTCCTCTTTCCCTTATGTCTTGAGCCTGTTGAACTTATACTTACAGTATCCAGCATGTTCAGATCTCCCTAGAAAAAAAGTCTGCTGAATCCTCTAAAGTTCTGCTCCTCCTGTCAGCATTTAAGAGCGAAAGGGGATCATTGGAGCAACTCACAGAAAAGAACTGACACTATCTAAAAATCCCAAGAAGTGGAGTTACAAGGTCCAATCTGTAAATCTATTTGCTAAGAAAATCAAGAACCGTCACATGGACTAAATGCTACAAAGGCATCAAATCCAAAGGGCTAATTTGAGATGCAGTTCTGGATACATCTCTGGGTCTAAGCAACATTCCAGCTTCTTCTTATGTCTTTTAGGTACCACTGCAAAGATAAGAGAAAGCTGCTTTCATTCATATTGCTGGTTTGCAGCAAACCCCTTTTGTTAGACTGTTTTCTGCAGGAGAAATATTTTTTTTAATGAGAATTTAGACTATCACTTACTTCTGCAACTCCGACTCAACTGTCACCAGCACCATTAGAAGAGTAATGCCAGGACTGTGCTTTCAAATATATCTTTAGATCCATAACAAGCAGCAGATGGCATTACTACATCAGTTGTATCACTTCTGTATTTCACTAAGAACACAGAAGTCCCTCTGCAAGCATTTTATTAGTATGAGTTAAATTTACCTCAGCATCAGTAGTGACAAAACAGATGATTATGTTACATTTGGCCCGGGGCAAGAAAAACAGGCTTGAGATTGGCCTCTGTTATTTCTACAAAGGAGGGATCAGCATCCCATGGTGCTGATGCAAAAAGGTGCACTATGGCTAATGCTGAAGACCATGCTGGCAGGCATCCCAGTGTACTAGGACTCATCAGGTCATGGGTGTGTCTCCCAGAGAGCCCTACACTGAACAGAAACTGTGAGTCACTGTCTCAGAGGCAAGGTATCACCAATATACAGGCTGGCAACATTTTGCTTCTTTGAGAGACAGCACCTCCAGCTTCCACAGAATACCTATCATCATGCTTAATCAATTCTGCTTTAGTTAAGGAACATAAAATTTGACATGTAATTCTTGACAAGTTGCTCACCTTGATTCACAGCATCACTGGACAGATGTGATTAGTGTCCAGCTGACCCAATACTGGATTCAGCTCTTGCCTCACTATAATTAAGATCTTAAAGACAGAGCCATATACTTTTTAAATGTTTTCACATAAACCCTGATAAGGCTTTATCAGCATGAGAAAGAGCCTACTGATACAGTTATCAGGAAATGAGACCAACAAAGACATAGGAGATATATAGATATATAGATATATAGATATATGAGTTCTTTAGCTACTATTAGTTCTGAAGTGTCAAATAAAAAAAAAAAAAAAGAATACACTCTACATTTCTTCCCCATTCATTACCGAAGCTATCTATCAGTTGCAGTATAGAAAATAATCAACAGAAAAGTCTAGTGGCAATTACACAGCTAGATACTGCAACTTACATGTATGTTTATCAGATCATCACTCCTCATATTCTTTCTTATTTCTTATTAAACACCCTACCTTAAATTGAATGAGCAAATATGTTAGTATTATGACAGCATATTCTTATATTTTAAGCTTAAAACTTTCAAAGTAAACAGAAAACAGCTGACTAGAAACTGCTGTAAGTTAAACTAAAAAAATTTGGCAATAAATATGTCTCCTGTTTGTCAAAGTGTCCACAAAAAAGACTTGTAGTATATATATCAACAAAGCTTCTCAGTATAGAAACATCTCATATATGCAAAACCAGGTAAATAATTACACTGAATCTTCCTTCAAAGATCTTAAACCAAGATTAACACCAATTCTTTGGCTTTCACCAACTCCAGAACTTTGGCTGGAAAAATCCCTGCTCCTTAAAGCTTTCAAAAGGCAGAATTCCTACTGCAGATGGAACTATACCAGCAAAAGTAGTGCTTTGACTGGTACATCATTCTCAATTCTAGCAGTTTGTAAATTCTTCTGCCAAAACCTTGTCTCCTCAAGCTACTCTGTATTAAATCATGCTAGTATATATTGCCTCTTTCACTATGTAGGAGACACTGAACACTAAAAGTATTTTTAGTTTTTGAATGAGATAAAAAAATACTTTGACAGAAAATACCTGAAACATTACCAAGGAAATAATTAGACTTCCTTTGTTTGGAAAATCAATTTGATGCTGAAACCCATTCACTACTGAAACAATACCGCTCACAGTAAAGTCAATCTTTAACTTAGGTCAAAAACTTGTTAACCAAGTTAAAAAAAAAACAACACCAAATTATAAAAGTTCAATCCCAGACAGAAACACATCAGCTACTCACAGCATTACTCCTTATGCTACTTTTTTTCCAGATATTCTACTGTCTACAGGATAAGAATCTCAGTTTCTACAAATGAATATATTATCCACTTGACTATAAAAGAGCTTGGAAAAAAAAAAAACACTATTAAAATCATCTCAAAGATTCAAATCCCCATGGAAGGCAAGTACATAGATTTTGTTCAGAAAATAAGTGCCTAATGTTTCTGAGAAGCACTGACATTAAAAAAATACACACACACACACACAAAACAGTCAAGGACTACTTGCTGTCAAGTGACTGAAGTGGACACAGAGAACACTCATCACTAGAAATACAAATGGAAAATGTCTTCTGTACCTTATAACCTACTTGGGTTAAGGACAATTCTTTGGCTTTTGTTACCTTGTGAAAGAGCCTGAAAAAAGCTCTTGCATCACTGTTCTCTTCACAACCTACTGAGAAAGTACATGCTAGATGTACTCCACACAATATAGAAGGGCTTTCTTGTTCGGGTGCACCAGCACACTGAGCAGCTACTTGCTACTTCTAGGATCCCAGCTAATGTTTCCACATGGACAGTGTTTTCTGGATACAGCAACCCACTCAGAATGAGCTGCAGTGTAAAGTATAATCATGCCATAGAGCTCAATCTGTAACGAAGACCATTTGGAATACAAAATACAGATACCCAGAACTATACATCTGACAATCCTCCTTACTGAAATGGAGATTAATGTGGTCAGCCATGCTCCAAGACTGTTGCTTTGTTGTAAGGAAGAAAGACAGAGGGATTTGAGCCGAGTTCCCTGCAAATACACAGAATGAGGATTCTTGTTAATTCTTCTCACATAATAAAACTTTCATCTTCTGGAGAAAACTGCAGGTTGGAGAAGCTGCAGTACCTTACAACAAACACCTTTAGAACTCAGAATTTTCCTGGAGTGCAAAACAGCATCTGACATTTCTTCTTGAATGTTTATTCAAAGTCTAGCAAATTAGAAAACATACCCATTTAACAACGAGTAAGCAACAGAGACTACCATGTTTGCAATGTGTCATCCTGGAAAAAAGTACACAGGAAAACACAGCTGTCTTCCCTTTATCTTTACTTTCCTTCACTCTCAGACTAAGATAATTGAAGTTCAGTTAAAAACCTATCATCTGCTATATTTACCTGTTGCAGCTGAAGCAACTTGCAAACTACTCATACTTAAACAGAGGCATTAACACTATCAAATAGTATCTTAAATTAAAAGGACTAGCCCGAATAGTTATGCATTGATGAGGGATATAAATAGCACAGAGTGCATCCCAGGGAGGGGACGCTACAATGAACAATGCAGACAAATAGGCCACTAAATACTGATGGCTTGAGCTAAACACAAGAGTCCATCAATTTTGCACTTTCACAACTGTCTTTGAATAAATGTTGTTCAATATTTCCCTCCCTCTGAATATGTGCCGTTGGGGTTCAACCATATCTTTCTGAACTCGGACATGAGATTTTTTTGCTTTCATCAACAGGGGACATGGGGACAGAACATGAAAGCAGGGAGTAAAACTAAACAAATGTCTCCAACTACAGCTTCCCCCTCAAGTAGATACTCCACAGCCCTGAAAACCACATAATGACTCAATATTGCCTGAGAAAGCATCACTGCAGTACCTCGATCCCTGCTGTTCTGCAGGGCTTCAGGATGCACGTGGGTGACCTCTCAAGTTAAAGAGCAGTGAAATGCCTGGAGCAGGAGCTAGAGACAGACTGAGAGCCAGCCACATTGGGCTGGGCTACATGTGGTGGCAGCAACATTAAGAGAGACAAACTGTTTTTTTTTTTCATTTTAAATGACACACACTGGTGAATTTCTAACAGCAGCAAGGGAGCTCCTGTGATACCAGCAACCACTTGATTTAAATATTAATGTGTGACCTGACAACCCACTTTTCAGTCTGGCTACAAGTGAAATAAAAATAGAGCAGCAGAGAAGATGGTTCCCCTGTTAGCTCCAGGCCTAGGAATAGCTGGTGGTTGACTATTTTTTATGATGGCCATTCACAGAAATTAGCATTACTCATACATATGAAGTATTGTCAATTTTTGGCATGGAAATACAGTACTTCTGTTCCATACGTGCAGGGCAAGATTAGCCTGTGCCACAGAAGCATGCATTGACTTGTGAACCAGCACACTGAAGCTGGCTGCTTGTAGCAGATCTCACTGGTCTGACTCCCGTCATGAAGCACTGTGTGGTTTCCTTAATGACCAAGTCCTTAAGTCACAAGACTATACAACAGGCTGACCCAATATTGCAGAGCCTCAGCCAAACTCTAGAAACTATCAGGAACACCATAAAGACCAAGAGCAGTTATGTAAAGGATTGAATTCTAAATATTACATGGCATCCAAAACTTTAAGCAGCATATGAATAATCATCAACATCAGCATTTTTGTCTAATCCACTCAATAACTTCTGATAGCATCTACCTTACTGTGTAACCTTATGCAGTTAATTATTGAATTAGTTATGAATATTCATAACTTACACAAAAGCTTCTGTAATATGTCAAGAAAACTATTAACTACTGATATTTAATGTCAAGTAAAACAAGTTGTATTGTAAATGTTAGGGTTAGAATACACAGTTATAAGATCTAACTTCCCAACAACCCAAAACTCTATTTATATTTGAATGCTAATGGGATTATAGTTTTCATCTGTTGGCTCAGAGGAATCCTCACAGGCAGAAACATCCATGTTCACGAGAAAAGTAACACGGCCCTGCAGAATGGAAGGTAACAAGCTATACTATATGCACTATTATGAAATGCTGAAGAACAGCACCACTATGATGGTTTGCCCAGACTAAAGTTGTGACAAGGTTTGAATTCTAGCAATATACTCTCACTTTATACTTCCACTGCCATGGAGAACTCCAAAGGTCAGTACTCCAAGAAGAGTCAGTACTCCAAGAAGCACACATGGTTTAACAGCTATAATTCAGTTTTAGGGACTGGCCTATTTGATCTTTCTTTAAATTGCTTCAGCACTGTCACGGTCCCAGTGTGCTTATAGTCAACCTTCAAAATGCTATCTTCTAAGCATGCCTGATTTTACTATACACATAAGACTACAAACACAAAGTGCACACTTTTGGCTTCTGATTAAAGCACATGGGCCTAAATATTAAGTATAGTTTCATATTCTATAGCATGTCAAACTTTATGGCTTCAGATAAAAGATGTTATTTAAAATAACAGTAATCATACTGGAGAATACACTCATAATCAACAAATTAAAATGAGAAAAAAAGTGGTAGAGAACTCAGTGCAGAAATATCAGTGCTTTCACTTTAAACTGGGACTAGGCTCCAGCTCTGTAAAAAGTAAGTGTTTACCTGCCTTACAAGAAACACTTTTGACTGAAAGCCATTGGAACTTGCTGACAAACTGTACTACTAAGGACTGACTGCAGAACATATTGCTGTGGTGCCCGTGTCTGGGAGTAAATTCTGGCAGGAACCTTGCCTCAAGATTGTTATTATACTTTTCATGGTTTAAGAAAGCTGTGGCACATCCTGCATCATTTCATCTCCCAAGGCAACCCAGGGCAAAACCCCCAGGAACCTCCCCATTCTAAACTTTCCCAGGCTCCTGCTGCACCCCAAGCAAGGCTTACGCTTCAGGATACTAGAGGGAACTCATTATGGCTTCAGAAACTTTTTCAAGCAAACTGCCAAAAGGTGTGCCACAAACACAGGTAATATGATGCCTGAATGGTTCAGGACTCATTTTAAAGCAGCCTTTGGGAAGGTGCTGTAAAGAATCCAGGTTATCACTAGCAGCACGTAAGATTAAAAGGGAACGTGCAAGCAAAAAGCAAAGTCCCATCTAGCACAAATACACTGTAGGGTTGAATCCTGGCATTTGTTACTGAGCACAGAAGCTCCTCGCAAGACAACTCCAAGGAACTGGTCCAGTTTTCCTGTTTAAACATAGTTCGCAGCTATCCAGCAGTCAAATAAAAACACAAGGCGGCACAACAGACATGCTCGCCCTCTTGCCATTGGAAGCAGAAGAAAACAGATTCCTCAAGATGACTAACTGCCGTGTCTCCATTCTGTCCCCAAATTTAAGAGACTTCCTGCCTTTAGTTAAAAATATCAGCATGAGCAGTGCTCTGAAAAGCAGTATTATTTACAGAGCTGGAGAATCCACAAGTTCAGTCTAAACTGTAATTGCTGCTGTCTTTTAAGAAGTTTTTGAGTCGTTAACAACTTTCTCATAGTTTCACCTGAAATTTAAAAATTCTGAAAAGCTGGGGAAGGGGAAACTGAAGATAATCCACTGAGAAGCTAAGATAAATTCCTAACCTTGCCATATCAAGATATTTATTCCACTTAAAACACACCACATGTACAAATCAGATACACAGCTCTAAAGAAAAAGTTGTGAAAGAGTACTGCTTTTAAGTTCCAACTATTTTATCTATGTTAACAGCATTGAGCATTTAACTGAGCCACTGATCAACATCCCTGACTTCCAACACTCAGTTGATTCAGAACTGCTAGCCTTGAGAACAGCATTCAGGACAGCAGACCATTAACTTTAGATTCTCATATCATATTTATTATATTACTCATTTATTTCTTCCACTGGAGCTACATTTTTGCAATTACTGTTTGCAAACAATTCTTTCAGTTCCTTTCCTTGTCTAGGGCGAGGCAGAAACAGATAGTATATGCAGAAGAGGAAGATGAACTACTTTGTGGCTATGAAGTCATGAACCATGTCTCACATGAGGGACACCAGTCAAGAGGGGCCAGACGAGGAGCTGCCGGGGCCACAGAAGTTCCTAGGCATGTACATGCTGCTGTATTTCAGGGGAATGGCACCTTGATACTTCCATTTAGAACAAACTCATAAGGGTGAGAAGTATGTTTTATTAAAAAAGTCTTTCTTCCACTGACAGCACAATGGAATGTGCCCACAGCTGTGCTGACACAGGCAGAGAGAAGCTGGGTCAAAAAGTAAGTACAGATATAAATAAAGAATAGTTTGCATGAGAAGGTACAGCAAAGGTCAGGTCAGGTCCTAGAAAAAAGAAACCTCAAACAAAACCATAGAACACTATTCTGCGAACAGTATGGCGTAAGCCCTTCAGGTAAAACAGGCAACTGCACTGTGCGTGGACAGATACTCTACTGTACTCAACTTTTCCCTATCATGGCACTCTGACCAAAGCGATGTCCTCATGCTATACTAAGCTTCATTAGTCAGGAAGAAGAGCAATGTAATTTTTACTCCTCTTTCAAACATACAGGACATTTAAGGATGTTCCTGTGATCGCTAAATCAATTTTTTGTGGTCTTTTACTATACTTCTAAGTACCAATAGGAAGATACTGGGAAGATTAAATCACTACCTGCTTTGCAGATAAGCAAAACTTTTCTTTAAAAACAACAATGAAAAGGCATTTCTCTCCATCTGACTAGAATGTAAAGACTGAAGTAATTCTGATCTAAAATGACCAGACAGTAAATGTGAAGATAATTGTTTCAAATTGTTTATCTGAAAAAAAGGGAAAAAAAAAGTAAATTATATCTTGCTTGTGTATAATGTACTCAATCTTCCTGCCCTTTTGATGGTGCACTGCCTGTGCTCAACAGATAAAAGCAGCTTTTAAAAGGTGTAAGTTTCCCATTTTTACAGCAATCATCTTTTCTCCACTTCAGTCTGAGGGATTATTGAATGTTTCCCCACCGGTAAGAAGCGGCTGTGCTGGCCAGTCATCATCACACAAGCACAAAGCTATTTGTTTACCCATGCACCTACTGCTGACATCTGACACTTCTGCACAGAGTAGTAGGTTGCTTACCCCCAGCAGCCCCCCTTGGGTGGAGGAGAATTAGTTTATGACTACAGAAGTTACCATCATTAGTAGGCAAGCAAATGACCGATGTTAATTTTAAAATCCTATTTCCTTCTTCAGCTGCTGTGTTACAGCAAATAGAATCATTCTAACATGAGGGATTGTCATGGGTTCAGCAGCAGCAGTTATTTTTTTCTTTAAGCAGTAGCTGGTGAGCACTGTGTTTTGGATTTTTGG
>JASSUY010014030.1:0-10009 GCA_032466535.1 Forpus xanthops
TTTGCCAGGCACAGAGGTGAGGCTGACTGGTCTGTAGTTCCCCAGCTCATCCATTTTCCCCTTCTTGAAAATGGGGTACATTTCCCTCTTTCCAGTCATTGGGAACTTCACTTGACTGCCATGATTTTTCAAATATGATGGACAGTGGCTTAGCAGCTTCATTTGCCAGCTCCTGTAGGACCTGCAGATGGATTTCTTCATATCTTTTGGACTTGTGCACATTCAGGTTCCTAAGAAGATCTGGAACCTGATCCTCTGCTACCGTGTGCTTAAGGTCTTCATTCACCCTCTGTGCTTTCTGTCTTTATGAGCCACTGTCTGTTTCACAGAGATTTTGGCTACCCTTTTTTTGCCAAGACTCAGTAAATATTGCCATTAACTAATTTTTTTTGGAGGATGGACTGTCAGCATGCCATTCATCTTGGTTATTGGCATCATGGTTATCTGGTGTCTGTGGCATAATGTCTATTTCCTTAATGTGTGTAAGGATTAAATAACCCTTAATTTCCACTTAAAATAGATTAAGTATTGTTGATCAGAGGATTTTAGTGCAAACGTGATAGATAATGAATCAACGTTTTTCATGTTATTATTATAGTTTTATTATGTGTTGTTATTATGAATAATTATTTACTTTAAAATCTATGTTCTGTTCATAATTAGCATGGGTTTTTGTGTTTCAGCTGTAGTGGCTGAGGCACTTGTTAGTACTGATACCACTTCTTCAGTCCATTCAGGTCAGACAGAATGTGATTATTTTTGACTACATGCTTTCTGTCTCTCACACTCTGCAGACATCTGTGTGGGGTCCCTGGATCCCATTGTTGTGGGGCTGTCTACAGCAATTTTACCAAGGCTGCAAGGACTGGGCAGTGGAAAGGGAGAGCAAGCAGGAGAAATAACAACTCTGTAGGGCATGCTTATGCAAATTGTGTGGATTACTTTTCCGAGGCAGCTTGTACCTTTCTAATAGTCTTTCTAATTCTCATATTCCATAGCCAAATACATGCCAAATATTAATTACAATCACAAGTTTGTTCCCTAATCATATGGAGGCTTTTTGTTTTATTTTGGCTTTTTCCTGGCAAGGGGAGAGGGCAGAATAAGAGCAAGCCACAGCCACTACATGCAACAAAGAGCTTCAGCTCAAAAAGCTTTTTTTTTTGGATGGAGTTGGCTTTATTGTTTATAGTGGAGGATTATCCCTCTTGGGAAGATAATGTTCTGGCACAGCAGGTGAGATTAAGACAGTCTGCTGACTGACAATACATAGGTCTGAATCTTGACGTATTTGTATATCAGGGCTTATAGGTGTTTCAGGTAACAGGACAGTTAACACATACAAGATGTTCAAAGAGTGAAACTCCTGCACGTAAGAAGCAGTCAGCTAGAGGGCTCCTGCGGTTTACGGACACCTACACTTTTAGGTTTTGATTTGTTTTATTATTTGGAGATCACATCTAATTTAACAAGGTGACCTCTGTCAATATCTTCATAAACATTGTCAGGCTGATATAAAATATTGACCACTTCATTGGAATTATTATTGTACATACGGAAGGGATTTAGAATTCAAGTTTTTGCAGGTAAGTGCACAGACTACTATTTGATGACATTCAAAAGCACAATGGGTAAATGCCCAGAACAGATCTGTTCAAGTAGCAGCTTTACATGACTGGGATATATTCAAAGCAGAAATACATATTTCCTGAAACAGAAAGAAGAAGGAATGCTTAGTAACTATTTATCCGCTGTAACCACAGCAAATGAATGCTGCCCTTGCCTGGACTAGCATCTAACTTAACCCTGAAATGTTTTTATGAGGTCTTGAAGGGAATATGAGAGCATGTTCCAGTTCAAGAGCAGAGCGGTGCAACCCCTCAGATGATAGGTAAAATAATACGTAGCTAAAGGGCATGAAGGATTTAGTGCAGAAACAGCAAATAACCTAGTGCAAGGTTATTTGGTCTTAAAAATAAAAGGTTGTGATCTTGGAAAAAAAAAATAAAGAAAAAAGAAGAAACGATGTCGTCTTGAAAACAACAGAAAAGAACACTCCAAAATATTTCCCACTCCATCCTCTTCATCCTTCAAGCCCTGAAATGCAAAATGCAAATGAAGATTCCAAAACTTCAGTACAAGAACTTATAAACAGAAGAACAGAAAGCAAAAGAATTGCCAGAGATTTCAGAAAGGAGCATGAAAGGTTTAGAGTACAAATAAAATAACCAAGGAGATCTCATTCCATACATGATCTACATAAATTCTTGGAAAAAAACCCCAAAAAACAGTTCAAAGCAAGAGGAGAAAGAATGGACTATGGTGGGTCTTCTGATTGTTAAGAAGCAGGGAAGAGGTGGACAGAGAAACAGCAAAGATGAGTGGTTTCTTTGGATCAAAAGGATGAATCTTTTGAAATCTTGCTGGTCTTTAGTTTTAAATTAATTTTATGAACTACATGTTGTTGCAATGGTCTGGTACTGCTCCAGTCAAAGGCAATAAAGAAGTGATGTTTGTTCATCTGTTCCCATCCTTCTCCTCAGTTCCATTCTACCACACAAGTGCAGTATATTTTGCTAAATCAACAGAGACCTGATTTAAAAAATGAATGTACTTTTCCATATTATTACTTGTTTGTCCTATCACAACAGGTATGTATATATGTATATTTTAGGTGTAAATAGGCTTACTACATATCACTGAAGCTTTACTGTACCTTTTTATCCTTAAGGTGTTTTAACCTGTCAGTTCCTGGTAGGCTCTTTTTCACTTTTTCTTCAGCCTTTACACTGCTCTGTGCCCATTTGTAGAAGCAGGACAAAGTCAGAAACAACAGTCACAGGAATCCTGCAGGCTCATTGCTGTGGTGTCTTTGTAGTGTAATTGTACAATTTATAAAAATATGATTTTTTTTTTTTGTAAATTCTTAGATGTGCTGAGATTTTTTGTCTTGTGAAGTTGAAAACTATGGTCAACTTTGAAATTTTGGAAACACTGCAAAAATACAACATGTAAATGAGAGAATTTACAGGGTTATGAATCATGCATATGGAGACTGAGATTATGTATTGAACTTGTTGGTATTACCCTCTCAGTTACATGTACTTTAACAAAATAGAACACATGGGGTACAGCTCTCAGTACATCCAAAAACTGTAACTCCACAGACTTATGCATTCAGAAAGGCCCAAATCTCTCCAATTTCCTCTTCAAATTCTTTCACCTGACTTCATGTCTCTGAGGTCCAAATCCTGCAAAACTAATATTCCAGCCTCTTCTTTTGCAACAAGTAGAATCTCTGAGGCAAAATAACTTAGGCCTGACCTCTTTTGCAATTTAATGCCTTGCAAAGCTGCTCTGAAATGTTGGTTGTTTTTTTTTTTTTTTTACTATATGGAAAGCGGTTTCATTGCTTCTTCAATTGAATCTTAAAAAAGCATGTCAAATCCAGTGTTTTAATGAGGACTGTAATTGTCTTTGGCCCTGAAATTCCCTTCCTGACAGCCATTAGTGTCTTTTGACAGGCACTATCAAAATAGCATACTCCACATGTCTAAGGGCTTCATCAGCAATTGCTGCATAAAATATTGCATAGCCTCCAGGGCACTGTTGCCTTTCCAGAGGATAAATTAGCAGGGACATGCTTGTCCAACTTGCTTGTTCTTAAAGACCTAAAAATGGAGTTTGCACTATAGATGAGGTTGCTTTTGACTGGAAGTGAGAGGTTTCATCTCTGGATGTCAGCTAGCTGTAAGATACGAAACAAGCAGTTAGAGAACAAATGTTTTGGAATATAATTTTTTGTTGACCTCTGCTGGAATAAATAAGTCTCTGTGATACTTCAAGTGTGCTTTTAATTTTAAGGTATTTGCCTCCAAATATATTTTTAGACAAATTTCAGCTAAATCAGTCTTATGTGTTTTCATAAAATTCAGGAATATGATGTGTATTTCTGATACTTCACAGAAGGCTTCTGTTTTTTGGTTTTGCTTTTTTTTTTCAGCAAACCATTGAGAATATTACATGCCTCATTATGTAGGCTTTTTCTTGTCTTTTTTTTTTTTATTTACAATAACTGCTCTATGGATAATTGTCATTTATTAAGAAATATGAGAACATTTCAGAGTGGGTTATTGCTTTCAAATATAGGTATTATTCCTGGTTTTGGATTGGATGTTTCTTAGAATGCAGACTGCATGCCTCTCCTTCAGGGCAGAAGAGATACTAAATAGCAGGGCAGCAAAAATTATCCTGACACCCATGCTTCTTTTTGTTTTTATTCCCTCTCCTCTCACCCCACAGCTGGTAATGCTTAGCCACAGGGTATGAGAAATGAGGTCTGACTATACACTTGCGCATATTTATATACTTGCCTGTTGTTTCCTAGGTATGCACGTTGCCTCATGTACTTCATCTAGAAATTTTTTATTAGCTGAAGAACATATGCATCTCAGATCTACCCAAAGAGCATATGTCTCATGGATGTGTGCTTTGTCTCATTAAAAAGAAGCAAAAGTCTTATTCAGGATTAGAAGGACAGAGCCAAGTTCTGAAGAAGCAGTTAGGCCCTAACTCCCTTCTAATTCATGCAAACCACTATGAATTTCAGCTAATGAGCCTGGTAGACAAAAAGACAAAAAGAAAACAAAATACACACCCAAATATAGACACTGAATTGCTAGTATAGAACCAACCAAGAAACAGCAGCAGAAAGATATTTTGAAGTCACACACATGGCTTTGTAAGATGATTCTTACCTTCACCAGAGTATTTGGTAATTGTGGACTTGGACAGTGTTCTCCTTGGAGAGCATTCCCTGAACAGAGTTTTATAGCATAGAATCATAGAATGGTTTGGGTTGGAAGGGAGCTTAAAGATCACTTAGTTCCAATCACCCTATCATGGGCAGGGACATCTTCCACTAGACCAGGTTGCTCAAAGCTCCATCCAACCAGGCCTGACCCCTGGAATACTCAGTATATACAGTGTAAGTCAGGTTTCCTTCACTGTGTGAAATTTTCATTATAAAATGCTTCAGAAGCACCTTTAGTCCAAATATACAGTTTTTGGTACACAGTCCTACCTAGTAATAATCACTTTAGTTCTTTATCTTAGCTGGTAACAGATTTTTGGCTGAAGATGGTGATTTGAGCCCAAAGTTGTCCCAGCTGATGCCAGCAGGTTTGTAAGTGGTTGACAAATGTGTCCCCTGGAAGAATAGAGTATTTTCTCATCCTCAGCCTTTGCTCTACCTCGCTAATGATATTGGATCTGTAGAGAAAGACCTAAACATCATCCTTTTTTTGCATGGTGGAAGAAGGGAGAGGCTGTGTGCCTGCAGAAGCTCCCTGAACAGAATACACATTACACTTAGTTTTAGTATGTGATCTGGCAAACTGTCTATGCAAGACTGAGGCTTGACCTTAGCTTAATTTTTTGCATTTTAAATCTACTATAGATCTATGTTAGATTTGCATCTTCCACTACATGTTTGAACTGTCTGGCATTGCTGAAATTACGTTGATGGCTTCAATATTCATCCAGCCTACCTCACCTCCTTCTTACAGCAGGCTGATGACAATCAAGCTGTAAAGATGGTAGGAGATTCTTGTGCAGGAATACCTGAGTTCCCTTATATGTGCCTTTAATATAGTCTCTTCATGAAGAAAAAAACATTGAAACTTTCAGTCTAACTAATTATGATGTCTGAGGGACTTGTTTCATGCAGTCATTATAGAGGGCTTGTTGGAGAGCCTGTGGGATATCTGATAGGTAACACCTTTTAGCAGAAGGAGTAAACAAGAGAATCCTTAGAATTCTTTTTTTTTCTTTTAATGTTTAGTCAGCTTAATTACATGTCTTCATTATTTACAGTCTGTTATTCCCAGTAAGATAATAGGGTAGTATGGATTCCTGAATCACTAGCCCTGCAAAAGTGTAGCTCATTTATTTTAATGACTGCATCATCTAGCCAATTAACAGGAAGGTCAGGCTTTTGTAATGAAGTGTGTCAGCTCAAGCATAAGTAAGCAAGGTTTTTTTCCTAAGCATCAGTCTTTCCCTAAAAAATGTTTGTGTTGTAAAGCTCCTGTTGACTGGTTGGGTGACAGTTGTTGCTGTGATCATTGGTGACAGCCTTTCTTTTAGTAAAATGAGATGTACACAAATTCTCTTGTTGCATGTTTCTCTGAAAAAAAAATGCTGAACCACCACTGTTTTCATAAACAACAGTATAAACACCAAATATTGAGGTAGAGTTGATACCCCCACTCACTGATTTGATTTCTGTGGGGTCTGGAGGGCCTTTTCACCAATTTTGTGGATCTCTGTTGCATTTTTCTGCCATAAGGTGGGTACAAAAGTGTGGCGAATGAGGCACAAAATGTGAGTTCAGCTGAGACAAGGTAAACTCAACTGAAACCTTCACTCAAGAGAACCAAATGACAGGAGAGTAGGACCTGCATAGCATCTGCAAAGGGAATTGCTGGTACAACTCTTCTGGTGACCACTGCTGGGAACATGTCCCGTGACTGCACTTGGCGAAACAAACTGCTGTGGACCAGAGCAGGGCAGCACTTGCTGGGGTGGCTTCCTGCGCTGGACAACTTCTTGGAAACACAGGATAAATGTTTTTTGAGCTTTCTGCAAGTTGAAGTACTTCCTGCCAGTTTGCTGTACTCCTACCATACACACACTGTACTAAGGACCAGGGCAGCAGGTGCAGCACTGCTGAGTCAGTTGGCAAGTGGGATGAAAAATTACCAACAGAGCATACTATGACTCTATTGCCAAAGGTGTGAATAGCTACAGTACAGGTACAGTAAAGAGGACTTTTTATCAGAGCCTCGAGGCTTAAATACTAGATATCACAAGGTATTGCACAAGACACATGAGCTGGTATAGGGGTTTTGAAAGGCTAAGATTTTTGAAAGGATGGAAACCTGAATGTGTATGTTTTCTAAGAGTATGACAGTGAACTTTGGGTTGGCAAACTAACCCAGGACACAGCAAGCTGTCTTCAAAAACTGATGTGAAAGAACAGATCATAGGAGAGAGGCTGACTGCAGGATGCCATAAGCAGGAGGAGGAGGATACTCAACTCTAGCCCATGGAAATCTGGAGTCTGCAGGGGGGTGTGAGTACAACTGTAGTTTCCTCCTAGTAAGAGACAGGGCATTTAAAGATCGCTGTGACTCTCAGAAACTTTCGTCAGTCAGCAGGAGGCTCCTACAGCCCATGGGAGATGTTGCTGAGCAGTCAGGATCCTGCCCCACAGGCAGTGGTCCCATTGCACCTTGTGTTCTGGGGGTCAGGGTACCATGTCAAGGGAAACCTCCTAGTGGGGTTATTGGCTATTTATTCTAAGACGCAGTAATTGTCTCTCCATTTGCTAATAATTGCTGCGTGAAATTATACATTTAGGCTTGAGACCTCCCATGCCAAACCTTCCAAGTCTGGGGTAGATATAGCTGCTACAGAGGAAAAAAAACAACCATAATGGACTTTGCAATTCACATAGTGTTTCTGTAAGATATCAAAGAACTACCTTTATTCCTTTAGTCCTTGGAGGCTCTGCCTCCAAAACTTAAAATGTCTAGCACGTAGGCATGCCTTTGCTTTTCTTGATTCCTATGGAGCCTGGGGTATTTCATATGAATGCAGCTGGGCTCAGAGAGCTAGCAGAAAATGTTATCCTGCATAATGCAAGCTAGATTTAAAAAGATATATGTGTATTCACGTATGAAAGGTGTAACGCTGCCGTGCTTCCTAGTTCTTGCTCTGAAGTCTGGACATCAGAACTAGCGAGTTTGTTTTATCCATCCCGAGAGAGCCCTTGCTCAGTGTTTGAGGTATTTTGTGCTGAAAGACCTCATTAATGATGCAAACACTTCAGCTGTCATCGACTTTTAAAAAATGCTCACAAATAGGAAGGTCTGAAGGAAATTGATTTTCTTTAATTCCTTTGTGAAGTGTCATGTGAAATATTGATCATTTTGGTGAGAATGATTTACATATCCCTTAGGCATCTACTGGAAGATAAACAGGTTTCTATCTCAGGCTTTTTTTCTCTTGTTGTTGAGCCATAGTACTCATCATTTGGGTATCAAGATATTCAGGACATTCACAGACCCAAAGGCAATTGAACTATGATTTCTCCTTGGAAGGAGAGGCTGCTTACATTTAAACTGCTGGAGAATTACTGTTTCATGTCACGTTATGCTATATACAAGTATTTTAATGGCTTTGCAGTGAATAACTAGAAGCACACTAGATATAGAATGCCCTGTCTTTGAAGAAGGATCAAGGTGACTCAAGGCTCTGTTAAGATCAGTTTTATTAAGCCTCTACTTCTATTAACCACTAAAATTTATCTTGTCACTCTGGAATATATTTTGCAATTAAAATTAGTGATGAGAGAAACTGCAATGGAAAATCCCTGTGGGAAAAAAAGATCTGATTTAAAATACGTTTATATTATATTTTTACAAGGAAGTTAGGGTTCTGTGTTAGAGGTGAATCTTTCCTACATTTTTTCTTCACAGGCTTCCCAGACAGTGAAGGTAAATTCATGAGTTCATAAAATGCTGGATGTTCTCTGGGTAGAAGGTGGGACAGAACTGTAAAGCCCTTTATTTCTTTGGTATCCACAGGGAGTTATTTGGTCCAACACATTATTAGTGAGCATTTGGAAATTACACTGAATGATTCACTGGGAACAAAACAGTAGTAAATAATGCCTGTTTAGACCTGCTGTCGGGTGAGGAACATTTTCACCAGAAGACAGGTTGAGATTTGCCTAAACTAACACATATTTCTAGAAAACTTTAGCAAGGTCAACCAGTGTAATTATAAATCAGTAGCCTGTGATATTCACCTTCCCCTACTCCTGCTCTCTCTGGCATTTGCATTACCTTGGTCTGCTAGCTTCATTACAAGTCCTGTCTTTGGGAGATTAATCTATTGTACTGTGCATTGAAGCAATAGGAAATGTTTAAAGAGCTTCCACTGTGTGTGTATTATAAAACTGTCATGAAAAGGAGTGTGCCCGAGGTTTGCAGAATAAGTCTTCAGTGGCAGAGGAGAAGGGTTCTAACTGAAGAATACTAGTCCTAGTGATGGGCTCAAATGGATGCAGTCCAGAGCTGTGATGTGGTTCCCTATCCCCTCTGGGTGAAGGAAGGGCACATCCCCCAGAGAAATCTTCAGTAAGTTTGGCTGCAGATCTCATCTGCATTCAGCACATTGAACTCTCTTAGCTCAGCAGTGCTATTAACCTTACTCATTATCACTCTCTAAGTTAATGATGGGTATCTGATCTGCATAGCTATCTTTTCTCATTTGCCATATTCATCATAACTTCAGCTAGGTTGTTATTAAGTAACTGAAGTAAAACATAGGATAATCCCTTTCAAAATAAGACCTATGCCAATGTCAAAATATGATCCTAAGATAGTTGCAACAAATCTGATCCTCAGAAACCTGTTTCTCCCATGGGTGTTCATCACTTGTCTGTGACCTACCTGGGGAATCCCACTTGGTCAAACAGAAGGGGCAGGCAGGGTTCCACTGCAAGACTCTGCTCCAGGAGATGTATTAGCTAGGGCAATCTGGCCAGCCATGGGCACTGTGTGGTTGTGCCTGGGCTCTTCCCTCTTTTCTACCAGTCCTAATATCAAAATACGTAATAATACATAGTATAATACACGGATTATGTATTATTACATATACCATCTCTGAAGAGACTGGTGCTTCCTTCCTCCAGGAAGCTGGTTTAATGCAGGTCTCCTTCCCTTCCCTGCATGTCAGCTGGCTGTGACGGGTGACAATGTGTTGGAGGTACAGCTATGTAAACTGACAAGATAAGCACAGCAAAAGGCAGGTTTGCTAGAGGTGTTCTCACAAGAGCTGGCACCTACGAGTGCCAACACCTCCAGCCCTGGCCTGTGGCAATACCCCTGCAGCACTGCTGGTACCACTGGCAGGAGTTGAACCAGAAGCTTCTTTCTGT